>VZTB01012666.1:126088-136766 GCA_013397245.1 Thryothorus ludovicianus
GCACTCACAGGGCACTCACAGGGCACTCACAGCGCACTCACAGCTCACTCAGACCACTCACAGAGCACTGACAGAGCACTGACAGGGCACTCAGTGGGCATTCACGGGGCACTGACAGGGCATTCACGGAGCACTCACAGGGTGAGCATTCAGGGTGCTCACAGGAACCTCACAGGGCGAGCTCGGCTCTGGAACAGCGACCGCGGTCTCTGCGCCTTCTGCAGTGACACCTGCCGCCGGCTGCGGGCACTCGATGGGTTGCAAACCCCCCTTTGTACAAAGCGCTCCGATCTTTTCCTTGTAAGCCTTCTGAAGACCCAAAAGAAAGCCCTCCGGACTGATAACTTCACTTGGATATTCTGAATAAACCTGCTTTCACGCTCCTATGCCATTCTCCTTATCACAAAACTAATAAAACACTACCAACTTTCCTGTTTCATGCTGACTAGCAGCAGTAGCAGGTTTATAGCACAGCTTACTAGTAAGATGTCATGTCAAGCAGAGAAAAGGACTCTGAGATCAAACTTGAGCTCTGACTTGTTTTAGTGCTGTTCTGCTCTTCATAGTAGCAGAATATTAGATTCAGACTGGCGCTTGTTTTACTAAATGTCATGTCTCAGCATTTGTGTTTTACTTGTCTCATTTCTGCTGTGGTACTCTTGTGTTCTCAGGTTGCAATTGTTCAGCTGCATCTTCTGAAGCTAACACGGGTAGAAATATAACCTGGAGAACTCACCAGGGGAGATCTCTTCCAACTTGCTCTTATCATGCAGCCAAATGACCTCATTTTAAAAATTATATTGCATTGTAGCAGACCAACCTGTTCTTATCTGAAATCCATAGCTTGCTGATTAATTGCTCTTTCTATCATTTTCAGCTGAGAGTTGTAGTTTTAAATGTTAACTTTCTCTGGACAACTTTGCCCATTCCCAAACAATAAGTAATTTATCCTTCAAATGGAACAGGGGATTAAAATGACAGAAAATTTATGATTACCAGACGCACACAACATATTATCTGAGCCAGTACTTATTAACGTAGATAGTTCCCTTATTTCATTAATTTTACATGAAGATATGTGGAGTCTGTCATCTGGAATTAGAGCTACATTGACATACAACACCCAGGGTCGCTTCTGACAAGCATATGCCTCCAAGTTTCCCAACCCCATACTTTAACCAGCCACGGGCATCCAGCAGCCTCCTCCTCATGCCCCTCTTTCCATGTAGAGGTAGGCAACATGTGGGGCCAACCTGTGAGCAATGCTGCACCCCCAAGTAAAAATTGTGAAGTCCTCTCACAATGAACATGATTGCTTTTCCGGTAGGAGAATGTAACTAGGCAAATATAACTAGGCAATAATACTATAGTGCCCATAACTGAATTTAGATGCCTCATATTATATCAGACAATCGAGGAAAATTTATGATTTTCATCTGACACTGACTTTTAAAGTATTAGCTTGTATAAGGTTTGTTGCTGAAATTCTTTATCCAGTGAAGCAGACTGTGTTGGAATGACTCAGTGAGATGTTTTCCATTTTAATGGTTTGATAAACAGCTCTGTCTGGTTTGTGTTGTGTTTCTGTCCAGCAGAGGAAGTGACTGGGAAATGAAATGAACCTGCACAGTTTCCTGGACTGGACTCTGCTTTGTTTGCTTATTTGATCACATATTTAGTTGTCTCATAGTGTTCCTATAAAGCAGGGCAATAATGCTCACCATGCAGTTCTCTAAGAAATCAGAAACAACGGAAGGAAGATTTCATTTCTTCTTCTTCTTGCCAGCAGCTCATATTGGAAAAAAGATATTACTAAACAAGATTATTAGAAGACTTTTACACAAAGATTATGCCACTGTTATTATACTCTCTCCCTCACAAAGCAATAATGATAACTGTAGTCATAATCCAGTGAATTCCAATTTTCATGAGAAAAACTATTCTTTTTGAATTATCTGGAATATAGTGTTCATTATTTTTTCTTATATTGATGATAAGAGGGTTTTCTGACTTTTAACTCCATATTGGCACTAGAAAGATAACAATGACTTCTTTCTTCAGGAGGTTTGAGAAACCTGAACAATCTGTTAACAAATATATGCTGCTGTTTTGCCTTCAAGAGGAGTGCTGAGTATATAACCCTGTCTTTAAATAGAAAGCAGTCAAAGGATAATTGCAGCATTTAAAAACATTCTAAGCAAGAAGGAATGATAGTTCCATAGTTAAAGTATAAGAAAAAGAGAATATCTGCATTATACTCCTGAACTGGATGGATTTTTTCCTTATAACCTTGGGGAAAATGATTCATCTCTGCCTGTCTACATTTCCATATTTTATTCTGTATAAAATGAGGATTATAACCCTTTTCTGCCTCAGAAAATACTAAAAATATACGTGCGGGGACAGACATCCTGAGATGGAAGGTGTTATCTGACATTATAAATGGAAACACAGGATATGGCTACACAGGCTCTCAGTTTAGAGCTGATCTAATCACACAGAGGAAACCCAAGAAATAGAGTCAACAAACCTCATTCTCAAAGGCTCCAGTTACTACCTGATTGTATCGCTCGTGTGCATTTATTTCTGTCTCTGGAAGCCTGATTCTCCTAGAATATGCTTCAGGAGGAAGTGTTGACATTAGTTTCTAACCCACTAGATATTATATTTAAGAAATCTTTGAACAGTAAAACATGTAAGAACTTACCTACAGAAAAACTACCCTGCTTCAGGACAACAAAACTCCTGCATGTAAGAACCAAATGTGGCTCCCCTGCTAAAGCCCACACCTAAGAATTGGCAAATCTTTGCAGCTCCAGTGCTGCTCCTTTGTCCCTCAGCTGATAGCAGTTCAACAGTGGCTGTAATAAGCTGCACTTGAAAATTCTACAGCTTCCTCTAATCTGAGTATCTGGGAGCGTGTAATGTAGGCTTGGATTCACAGACATTTACAAGCCTAAAACCCATCAATGCTTTAACAGCCATAGGGGCAGGTATGGCTGCTGTATGTCTATAAATTCAAGCCTTAAATGTCACTTGGTTGCACCTATTTATTGCATCTCTTAACCTAATCAAGTATGGTAGTTTTTAACCAGGCATAGAAAAATGATTCAACAGTTTAATACAGGAAACAGAGAAAAATATTGTAGATACATGGGATAATAACCATCAGGCAAGGATGTGGCAGGCAGGAACACTAGGAATTGTTCTTATTTTCATAAGAAGGCTATGGATTGAAGTTTGTTTGGTTTTCATTAAAAATATAAGCAGTAATATACACAGACTCCTCCCAGTAGTGTGCATGAGGTCAGTAATCTTCAAGAACTGTAATGGAAAACCCCCAGGCTGGTATGAAGTGGACTTTAGCAGATGGATAATCAGCTTCATAAATATGAAGAGCTCACTAAAGTGAATAGCAATTTTTCTTCCAATATTTGTAGGAAGATGAAGCTCAAGATGTATTCTGCAGGGGATATTGTTATCTTGACAGACATTTTTGTCTGAAAGTATGGTACACATTGTTACAAAGTGACTAATTGCTGTACTCAAACCTGCAGGAAAGAAAATTAAAATGTTTCCTTCTATTTTTAAAACTGTTTACCCTATACATTTAACACAGCTAGGGACACAGATAGTACATCATTTTCTTGACGAGTTCATTGGGAAGGAAAAAATGAGCATCAGAATGAACTCTCCAAACACAGAGAGGAGAGCAGAAAAATCAATAAACACTCTAAAAAGCATTGCAAAGTGAAATCTTCAGACTGACCCTTTAAAGAGTACACTGTCAGAAAACTGCCTAAACACAGCTAGCTCAAGTACAATCACAAGATGACATTTGCTTATCAGTTCATGAATATTTTTGACATTTAAAACAAAAGCACGTGGGGAATTGGTTCCACTTTTGCCAACTGGTTGCTTTCTCTTCTTCCTTGCAAAGTAAGGAAAACCCAAACCTTGACCTTGAGGCTTTCAGCTCACATAGACATGAAAGCTGCTACTAGAATGAGAAATATGTGCCTGGGGAAATGAATAAACAAAGTAAGGCTCTTAAAATAAAATAATACCGTAAAACCTGCACTCCTGACTTTATTGCTTTTAAGCGAAATAAGATAAAACAATGCTACCAAAAAAAAAGAAAAAAAATCAGAAAACTCCAGTTATTTTGTCATTCCTTGCATAGTATCACAATGCTTTGTAGAACTTTATTAATGACTTATGCTGTGTTTAATGAGTTATGTCTGCCTAGTGATATTATCCCATTTATAGAAATAATTTCCTTACAAATACATTAGCACAACTTTTTTTTACTGGTTTGCTACATGCCATTTTCTTTATTCCATGTCTTATTTTGATAATTTTTCCCACACACACCTTTTTCTAGGGCTGATAAAGACCAAAAGTCTTTGCTCTAAAATACTGAAGCCAGATATGGTCAAAACTCCTATTGAAAATGTGATGATCTGTTCAAAAATGAAACAAATATTTAGAAATATTAACTCAGTTTTATTACAGGGCTTCATTCCAGGCTCCATTCCAAAATTATTGTTCAATTTTTTAAAATTAAATAGTTGTCACAAAGTTGCTTTAACTTTCAAAAATATTTTGACAGTATTTTAGGGACTTTTGACAAAATAGAAGTGCTCTTTCAAAATATTTTCATGGAACCACTTGCTGGCAGAAGATGATTTGATGAGATTTTTTTACTGAAACTCCATATATGTAACATGACTATGATATGATGGACAGCACAGGAACTAAGAAAATGTCAGGTACTTTTACTGAGTTTGTTGGAATCTGTTTGCTGCTGCAGCTACACTGTTCATTAGAAAGATGTACAGTGGTGTCCACCCCTGTGGGATCAATAGCATTTAATATGGAGTGGGCTTCAGTGTGCATCTGTCTGTGTATCCTCCTGTTGGAAAGGAATTCTGTTTATGACTAAACAGCACTGGAAAAAGAATAAAACTTCTCAGATGGCCAAGGCACCAACAGAAGAAAGACAACTGTACCAAGATACAAAATATCAGTACTACTGCCAGGTTATAGGAGAGCTAGTTTTATTCATCTAGCTCATTATTGCTATTCATCTAGATCCTGCCCCTCTACTCAGCCCTCCTGAGGCACATCTGGAGTGCTGTGTTCTGTTTTGGGCTCCTCAGAACTAGAGAGACATGGAGCTCCTGGATTGGGTCCAGTGGAGGGCTACAGAGATGATTCAGGGACTGGAATGTCTCTCATGAGGAAAGGCTGAGGGAGCTGGGCCTGCTCAGGCTTGAGAAGAGAAAACTGAGAGGGGACTGAGTCAATGTCTGTCAGTGCCTGCAGGGAGGGTGCCAAGAGCAGGGACCAGGCTCAGCTCAGAGGTGCCAAGCCCAGGGACAGGAGGCAATGGGCAGAAGCTGAGGCACAGGAACCTCCACCTGAACATGAGGAAGAACTTCCTTACAGTGTGGGTGACCATGCACTGGGACAGGCTGCCCAGAGAGGCTGTGGAGTCTCCCTCACTGGAGATATTGAAGAACTGTCTGCATACAATCCCATGCCAAGTGCTCTAGAATGACCCTGCTTGAGCAGGGAGATTGGACCAGATGACACATTGTGGTCACTTCCACCCTGACCCATTCTGTGATTCTGTGATCTAAAATTGTTATTTCATTTTAAGTACTGGATAAAAATCCCAAATAAGGAATTAAATGTCCTCTGTTTTGCTCTTATATAGCTTAAATCATAGTTTCTGGCATGTCTTTAAGTATTGGAAAACACAAGTTTCATTTTTGATACATTAACACCAATTCAGTAGACTTTCTGTAAGTATATGGCATTATGGAATGTAATTCAGGCTCCTCAGTCAAGAGAGGAACAGCTGAAGTGAAGACTTTGAAAATGGAGGGATAGTAGTAGTGTTATGAAAGTCACAACAAATAGGCTGCAATGCAGAACTAACATGAGCAGGAGGGTTAAATTGGATTAAATTCTCTCTTCATCTGAGCCCCACTTGTGCACAGGGACATCTAGCTGAAACTGAATCATAGAACATCATCCTAAAACATATGGCCTTTCAAAAATTAGATCCGTTTAGCACCATTTTAATGCTGCAGACTCAGCATAGCAGGGCTCTAGGCCATTATGAGGTTGTCTATGTGGAAAATATATGCTTGGGGACAGAAGCCACATGGTGCTGGATCCAGAAGAGGCCCAGCTGCTGTACTTCCAGGGCTGCCATACCCTAACTAAGCCATAGACCTTTTTCCAGACACTTTTTCCAGCCACTGTCATTCCTAACATTGGCTACATGACACATTAAAAACGTCTGTCCAGCACAGTGAAATGCAGGTTTTTTTAGCAGGATTCCCTATTGCTTTTGGTGTGCCCCACAAAGAGCAGAGTGAGAGCTATCTAAGGTATTGTGCCCTGTAGGCATAACCAAAGGAGAGTTTACAAAACCAGCACAATTAACCCTTAGTTTGTTTTTTGGTTGTTTTTTTTTTTTTTTTGTAAGGGTAAGATTTCTTTTTGGTTAGTACTATTGATTAGATTTAGATTATTTAAGATTAAAAGGGACAATGATACCCTGCAGACTGATCTTGTGCAGAATGTAAACACAACTCAGTAGCTCCCATGTCAGTTCATATCTGGTCACTAGGCCTGTACCAGAAGGGTTATTTGAAATGTTTCAGATGTGAATAAAGTGCCATGCTTTTAAACATCTCTCTCTAGCGAGTGAATATCCTTATTGAATTAAAGCTGTAATTTGTTTCTGGCCTTAATTTGGCAAGCTACAGCTTCCACCTCCTGCTGGATCTCATTGCATGTTCTTTTGTTATCAAGCTATTTACTATCAGAAATACGATCTTTAAATAGCAGATGTGAAATATTAGTCCCTTAAACCTTCTAAGGATGAGCTGATTTCCTTGTAAGACATTGTAATAATTTTAAAAGCAAATTAACTCTGCTAACTGGTGAACTTTCTATACTGTAAAAAATCTGAGCAGCAATAACATTCTTTTTATTGTCCAATGCTGAGAGACCAAGAAGCAAGGTGAACTAAGCTTATAGCTATACAGTAAGAAAATAGTTTATATTTTTTCTTTTTCCTTGATAATGAGATTTTTTAAAGTTTACTTAAGCAATCATATCTGTAGTGAAGTTGGTAAAACCACAATAAGCTGCATGTGCTAGCAATCTGCTTTATCAGAATTAGCATTTCTAAACACAATTTTAGGATTCATTCTTTCCATTAAGAAAAAAAACAAGGAGGTCTGTAAGGAGTGATATTAATGAAGCTTAGTTTTCCTCTATTTTCCATCCCTCTTGTCTCTTTCTGACTACTTTCCACATTATTTCCAGAGTTCGTTGTCCCTTACACCTTTTGTTCTTAAATCATCCATCCATCCATCCATCCATCCATCCATCAGGCTGGGCAAGAAGAGCTGGTACTGAAGGTGGCTCAGAGCTTGGATGTGTGTCTGTCCAGGGTGTGCACACCAATCAGCTGCTTTGCTAAGGGCAAACACAGTAGGGAGATGTAAGTTCTCCTTACCTTTCTTTTCAAGGGAGTACTGACTTAGGCATTAGTACTCTCAGCTGCTGAATTCTATTAATTTTTACTAATATCCTTAAGAACTCTATCCTTCAGCTGAATTTGTTTTAAATTGGTGATGGAATCCGGCAGTTACGAGGAGGCACTGACATACAGAATAACTGCTTTAAGCCTTATTTCCTTGGGGAAAAGAGGCTAGAAATGAGAGAATACATTCTCAGCAATGTAACAGAATGGCTGGCTATCACACTACTTCAGAAGCATAACATAGGATGTGGTTGTGCTGAAGTTGAAAAGCTTGGGTTTGTGTTGCTGCTGGCTTGCACGAGGTCCAAGTGAGCCCATTTCAATGGCAAGTTCTCATCGTGCTGCTCCGTAATGTGTTCTGATTTCAGACCAGTGACACAATTGCCTTAGTTAAAATGAACAAGTGTGACCAGAAAGAATTAGTAATATCCACTCAAAAGCAATAACAGGACTGACTGGATTCCCTCGGAATGTAATGGTTTTGTAAAGGAACACCACTTCCAGATATAATTGCCAAAGTTATTTTTTTGCCTCATGTGAGCAATCATATTTGCTGCTTGCTGGATTAACACCTTCCACGGTGGAATCTAAATCTGAAGTGACTAGCAGCAGCGGTGAGTCACCAGCTCTTTGTGCATAACTGTGTTTGCTTTGGGTAGAAAAATGGAACAGATTCTTCTGCTGTTCAGTACAAAAAAAAAGGAAAAAAAAAAAGCTCACACTATCTTTGAAGCCTTTACTTCCGAATTATTAGAAATTAAGCTTATAACCCTTATTTACATGGGATAAAGTTCTGATAATTTTATTAGTTTTGAGCCTTACTTCACTTCTCAAAAAAATCTAGGAATGTATCGCTAAGAATGTATCACTAATGTATCACTAAAAAATCTAAAGAATGTATCACTAAGAACTGAAGAGTTACAGTGTGAATGTTGAGACTATGAGGGTTTCTACTGGAATATTCCAAGCAACAAACTCCCATCCATCCTCAATGTGTTCCAGTTCTTGGCTTGCCACTGTGATTTGTTTCTAGCAATAATGCTAGAAATGAGCTGATGTTTACATCTGTAATGCTGCCATAATGAAGGGCCGTGTGTACGTGCCTGTGGAAAGCATGCACACAAAATTGTGGCTGTGGAGGTGATGAAGCCAACAGGGGCTGTCAGAGAGCCACGCGTTGCACAGCAGGAAGGAATTTGCTCACAGCCAGCAGTGCACCAAGCCCACCTGGCAGCTGCGGCAGCATTTCAAATCACCCCTTACAGGTTAGGCAGGACTCCAGCAGCTCAAGGGTAATAACTATTTCCTAAGTATGTATTTTGGGCTGGACACAGCATGAATTTACGGAAGAGGTGGAACTCGGTAACATCAATGTCTGTGCGAGACACCCGAGGAGCGGGGACAGGGAGCAGAGCAGAGCAGCCAGGAGCGTGCTGTCCCCGGTCCCCAGGCTGCCCGGACCCTCCGCAGGGACTGGGGACACCCAGCTGCACGGCACAGCAGGACACGGAGACCTGGGGCCAGCATCCTCACACAGTCTTCCAGAACCGCCCTGATTCGTAATTACTTAGTGTGGAAGAGCCACTAATGAGCCTTGACGCCCAAGGCAGCAAATCACAGAAGTGCAGCCACCCACGGCTTGCTCTTCCCTGGGGCATCTTCCCTGATTCCTCCGTAAGTAATTCACGGTGTTCAACTACTTCTGTGGAGTTTGGGGGCCAAAACCTTGGATACTTGTGAGATCTTTAAATTTAGCCGGGAAATTTCTAGTAAAAATTCCTAACAAGAAGGTGAAAATCCTCATCTTAAACCATTTGTGTAGTTAGCCTGTTGTGAATGTAAAGTATAAGGTAGTGATGTAATTGGGCAAAATTTAATGAGTAAATAACAAAAGAGAGTTGAGTTTCAACAATCTAATGTTTGTTCCTGCCCATACATTCCCTCAGTTTGTACCTCAGAATTTTTGTTCTCCCTGGCTGTGTTCCTTCTCAGCACTTATGTGTTGTTGTGTTTGTGAGAATGTCTGTATGTATGGCTAACGTGGGTTTGTTGCAAAAAGTGGAATTTGTAAATATTTCTGGAGAAACTGTGTTCTCTGATGTTTCATCTTTGTATACTTTCAGGCCTAAACAACAAAAAAAGGAGATTTAATCTGTGAAACGGAGAGCACCTAAGAAGCTGTAAATGATGTCCAGGTGTTAGAAAGACAAATTAGTTGTTGGAAGAATTATTTTGCTAAGGTTTAGGGCTCAATATGTTTTAATGACCTCAGACCTAGGGGAGGTTAACAAAAAACTTTGGAAGAAGGATATATCACTGATGGTGGACACAAAGAATGCAGAATTTGGGGCCACAAGGACATGTAGCAGAACCTCCATGATCAAGAAGTAAATAATAAAGCCAACTCAGCTACTGTGCTGAAATCAGCTCCCACTGGGTAAAAATTTCATCCTGGCAGGATGAAATTGTGACCCTTGACTCATGGCCACTAACTCAAGAAACCCACCAACTCAAAAGACTGACAATGTGGACTAATAAGGATGAGAAGCTAGAGAATCAATTATAGAAGATAGACTACTAATAAAGAAGAGAACTATGTAACTTGTAGCAAATAAACACTAATTCCTTTCTTTACTAAAATGTATGAATAGTAAAAAGCTTTGCTGGCTTTGTGGATGTGCCACCAAGCACCCGTTTCAGTGCAAAACTGCAGATAAGTCAAATACCTCGACTCTGTGTGTGTATGATTGGCCTCTTTCACACCGGGTGAAATAACTTATTTTGGCAACAGGATTACTCTGCACCCATGTCTGCATTCTGCAACCCCACGAACGAAGTCCTCTGTTTTCCCCCATCGAGGACGTTATCGCTCCTGCCCGTGGGGGTCTGAGGAGATCCGTGTTGCAGGGAATGTGTGCTTTGGTGGAATGTGACTTCAGACGCTTCGAGGGCAGGTGAGAGGCATTTCTGAGCCCAGGGAGGAGCCGCGGCCGGGCCAGGTCCCGGGGATGGAGGAGCAGGTCCCGGGGATGGAGGGGCACGTCCCCGGGGATGGAGGGGCACGTCCCCGGGGATGGAGGGGCACGTCCCCGGGGATGGAGGGGCACG
>VZTB01012666.1:137552-341196 GCA_013397245.1 Thryothorus ludovicianus
CCGGGCCTCCCCTCGCGCGGGGCGGGGCCTGTCCCGGAAGCGGCGCGCGGGGCATTGTGGGTGTGCGGCCGCGGCTGCGGCTTTCGGCGGGTCCCGTGAAAATGGCGCCGTAGGCGGCGGCGGGAGCGGGAGGTGCCGCCGGCTCCCTGCGCTGCCGACCGGGCGGCGTGCCCTCGCCTCCCTCCTTCCCTCCGCCGTATTCCGGCTGCTGCCGGCCGCTCCCCGCCCCCGCGGCGATGGCGACTCCAGACCAAAAATCCCCCAACGTTCTGCTGCAGAGCCTCTGCTGCCGCATCTTGGGCAAGAGCGAAGGTAACGGCGTTCCCCCGCCATTCCCCCGGCGGCAGCGCTCGGAGCACGCGGGGGCTGCCCCGGCAGGGCTGCAGAGGTGCCAGCCCCCTCGGCGGGTAGCGTCGGCGGCCTCCCGGCCCGCGGGTGACGGCCTGGGCAGTGCTGAGGCGCCGCCGGGCACGGCAGCGGGCCCGGGCCCTGCGGCGGGAGGCGGCTGGGGACGGCTCCGTGCCCTCCTCCTCCGGCTCCCCCGGAGCGTTTGGCCGGTTCGTGAAGGTGCTCTCCTCTTCCGGGAGCAGGGCACCGGTGCCGGGGTGTATGGGAGAAAGGGGGCTCCGTGTACGGGTTGAGGAACCTCCGCCTCCCGCCGGTGCCTGCTCGAGTGGGGCCATTGATGTGCGCCAGGTCCGCTACAGGTCCTCGCTGTCTTGATGCTGCTGTGAGTCTCCAGCAGGGGAATGAATCTCTTGTCTGTTTGCGTAAGTTTCTCCCTTGCCGTCAAGGCGAAGACGTTTTTAGTAAGCAGTCGGAGAGGTGGAAAGGAAGGCGTGCATCTGCTGAGTCTCTTTTTTAAGTTGCTCTGTTTATCAGCATGGCTCACTAGAGAAACTCGTGCAGAAGCTTTTATTGCGTCTTTTTTCTTGTATGAGAGTTGACTTTCTCCCTTATTAGTAATGGCTGTCAAGTCCCTTATTCTTTTCTCTCTCTGTGCCCCTTTCTTCTGACAAGTCGCTTTAGATATTTCCAGAACGGTAACTAAAACTATTGAGCATTGATCTACAGTAAAAAATTACTAAAACGTAGCCTATGTGTGTATTTTTGCTATCTTAGTAATCTAGAAAGTGACTAACGAGGTACAGATATATATGTTGTCTGTCTCTCAGACTTTGTTTCCATCTATTGCAGACAGCATGTTGTGGTCTCACACCCCATCTTTATCTCTCAGCTGGAGTGATACAGGTTTAATGGATGAACTCTTTGGTGAATGAGGATCTGAAACTGGCAGCATGGACACATCCAAAGAGTTGTAGTCACTGTCTCAATGTCAAAATGAAGATCAATAGCAAGTGGTGTGTCTCAGAGGTCATATTGTGATTGACCATGATCACATGTTTATTAATAAACATACACAGTGGGCTTGAGTGTGCCTGTGTATAGGTTTGCAGATAACACCAAGCTGAGCAGTGCAGGTGTTGAGGGAAGGGAGTACCATGCAGAGGGACCTTGATAGGCTTGAGGAGCAGGCCCCTGTGAACCTCAAGGTTCTGCACCTGGATAGGGGCAATCCCCAATATCTGTAGAGAGTGAGGGATGAGTGGATTGAGGGCAGTCCTGCAGAGAAGGACTTGGGAAGTGGATGAAAAATTGGACATGAGGCAACCCAGGAAGCCAGTGTATCCTGAGCTCCTTAAAAAGAAGCATGAACAGCAGGTAGAGAGCAGGTTCTCCCCTCACTGCTCTGCTTTTGTGAGACCCCATCTGCAGTACTGTGTGCAGCTCTGGGGCCCCCAGTTCTAGAAGGATGTGGATATGTTAGAGGAGGGCCATGGAAATGGTGAGAGGAATGGAGAAGCTCCCCTGTAAAGCAGGTGTGAGGGAGTTGAGGTTGTTGAGCCTGGAGAAGGCTCTGCTCAGAGATCCCACTGTGGCCTTTCCGTGCCTAGAGAGGACTTATAAGAGGGGCACATTTCACCAAGGCTTCAAGTGACAGAACAGAGGGTGATGGCTTTAAACAGTTACAGAGTATGTTTAGATTGGACACAGGGAAGAAAGTTTTTGCAGTCAGGGTTGTGAGGTGCTGGAACAGGTTGCCCAGAGGAGTTGTGAATGCCCCATCCCTGGAAGTATTCAAGACCAGATTGAAAGGGGCTTTGAGCAACCTGATCTAGTGGAAGATGCCCCTGCCCTTGTCAGGGGAAGTGGACTAGATGGTCTTTGAAGGTCCCATCCAGCCCAAACCATTTTGTGGTTCTGTGATTCATCTGAGAACCTTGATAAAATTGGTACGAGGTTGGAATCTTCTTCACTGAACTGTTGAGCAGGGACTCCTTCACAGAAAACACTCCATACAACTCGAAGATCTTTAGAGTCTTTTTCAACTTAAATAATTCTATGATCAGCAGCTGTTGATTGCTGTGTTTTGTTTTTCAAAATATTTTCCTTCTCCATTGCTTTTTTAAGTCTTCTGCAAGGCAATAATTTTTTTTTTTTCTGGAGCCTATAGTACTTCTGTGTCAGGAATTCCTATTGTAAGGTTTTATCAGGATGTGGCAAATTTCTACTCTTCCCCTATCTCCATCAAATCAGCTAGTAGCTTCTAAACTGTTTGATGCCTCTTGTGGTCTTCTCTAACCACATATTTCTTTTTGCAAGTGTTTTAATTGTATTTTAAAAGATATTTCATATCAGACTACAATTCTAAAGTGCTCTTATAGCTCTGTGTTTAAAGCTCTTTCTTGCTTTTAACTTTTTTCCTTAAAAGTCTTTGAAAACTTTTTTCTAATACAATTGGTATATGTTCTTGTTTAAGAGTATTTCAAACACTTGCTACCAGAAATCTCAAATTATTGTGCCAATTGCTAGTTCTATTTCCAAAAACAAAAAAATAAATTGGAAAATAGATTGTCTTGCTTTATTGGAATAGTGGCTGCCTTTTCAAGGACATTATTTCTATAATATCTCCTTCTGTTTTCTTAATGACTTTTTCCTTAGATTTGGAGTCAAATCTAAACTCAATCTAAGTTTGTTTCTTAGTGTTTTCTAGGTCTATGATACTTTAGAAAGTTAAACAGAGGATGAGAACAGAAATAGAAACCTCTGTTTATCAACTGAAGTATGTGTATTGAGGTGAGATGGCTCACTTCTGGCAATTTAGGATCTAGCTTTTTTTTGAAATCAGTTTCTATAGATACTTCTCTGTATCTTCTGACTGGAGTAATAATTTTATTTACAAGCAGTATATGCAAAAACATACAAGAAAACTGGTTTTGTTGTTTTTTTAAATAAATGTTGAACCTCTTCCTGTGAGTTGGGATTCTGATAATGTAACTATAATCCTTTCTATGTTTGACTCAAAATGAAAATTTTGGCCAAAATCACAGGAAGTTTCTGTGTGCAACCTGTAGCCTGCCTGTCTGCACACTTGAGGATCATTTGAGAACTTCTTGGAAGTGACAGCTTAAAAAAAAGTGGATTGTCTGCCACATTTATCACCCATGTTTTTATGCATGTGACAGATGGGAAGCCTGTTCTTGCCCTGCTCGTCATTGCTGTGTTAGGAGGGATGCTAGCACTGAAACCTCTCCCTTCTGAGACAGGATTTCCCTTGGTGCAGTCAACTGTGTTAGCTCAGCTGTAGACTTCAAGTGCATAGAGACTGATAAATCAAAAATTCTGTGAAAGCCTCAGTCGTGAAAAGTGTGTGTAATGGTTTTCTCTCCCACTCCCTGATATCTATGTCCAAGGAATACATAAAAGACAAGGAATTTTGTTGGCACTAGTATTCTATATGTCGAGGAAGATGCATATATCTGAAGATGGTAAGGAAACCACTGCACCAGCTATTTAGCATCTTGCTCTTTTTCAGGCTTGTAATTCTTGTTCCTTTCAGCACAGGATAAGTTTGTAGTAAGATATTAGTATGTGGTTAGTGGCCTGTGTGCAGCTTCTTTGCTACTTGTGTACGGTCAAGTTAAGCTACTTTGTATATACACATCCTCTTTTTTGAAGCAAACTTTGCAAGTGTTATCAGTTTAGTCTTGGGAAAGTAATTTATGATGTTCAAGTACTCCAGAGTTTAGGGGTAAAAACCTTAGACACTTAAGAGATGTATAAATTTAGTAGAGAAAGCTCTACTAACAATTCGAAACAAGAAGCTGAAAACATCCATCTTAAACCCTTTGTGTAGTTAACCTGCAGTGAATGTGAAGTACAAGGTACTCGTGTAATTGGGTGAAATTTAGTTGGTAAATAATAAAGGTATTGATGTTTGATGATTTAATGGTTGTTCCTGCCTATGCATTCCCTGAGATTCTACTTGAGAATTTTTGTTCTCCCTTTGTTCCTTCTCAGCACTTGTGTGTTATGTTTGTGAGGAAGCTACAGCTTCAGGAGGAGCTGAAGGGTTCTGTTTATATAATATCTGTGTGATAATTGTTCACTTAAGGCTAAGGTGGGATTGCTTTCCTTCCAAGTCTACATGGTGCAATCCCCTGCCCGAAGCCTTCCATAAACCCTCATTGAGGAATTTCTTGTTTCTGCCCATGATGGCCTTAGAAGGCTTCCATCTTCTCTGCTTGTTAAAGATTTATGTTGAAGTGAATTTGTGGTTTGATGGACTGTGACTTCAGGCTCAGTGGTGGAGCCGTCTTCTTTCCCCCCTTTTGGGATCATCCCCTGAGTAGATGGCTTGCTTTGTTTCCAGACCCAGTCAGCTGCATAGGCCTAGTTACTGGGATTTACTTTTTTGCAAACAGCTCTGCCTCTGAGAAATTAATTACAAGGTCTACTGAATTATGTGGAAGAACTGGTTAGTTTTAGTTTGGTTTTTTTTTTAAATTATCTACCTAAACTTTTTTTTCCCTGAAACTAACGTTTGAAAGCTTTTTGTTGCTGTGCTGTAGCCAGTCCTCAAGGAGGGGCTTAAAGCTTTGCATGGTGCTGTGTGTCTGCAGTCAGCCACTGTGATTAGTGTGGGGTCTCTGCCCCTGCAGTTGGAGCTGTTGCTGACCTCTCCATTCCATATGTTCTCATAGTGTCTAAGAATTACTGTACTGGCTTTATATTGTCTTCTGTGTTTTTCCAGGCTATCCACTCACTGTTATACTTACACCTGATCTTGCAGGGAGCTTACTTACCTGTGCAGTAATTTCTATAATTTTCTTTCCCCCCCTGTGTTTGTAGGCTCCAGCAGTTATACAGGGTTGCATGTCTCTCTTTGGACAGTGATTTTAGTCTGTCTGACAAAGAACTTGGTCTTAGCTGTCTTTCACAAACCTCCTGGTCATCTTAAAACTCTGTAGTGCCTCCAATGGAAACGAATGGCATTGCTGTAAATATTCAAGCTAAATCTGTTTGAGTTTGGAACCTAGAAAGATTTTTGTATGTCAAAGTTCTGTTGGAGGTATGCATGCTCTAAAAAGTAAAATACTATTTCAGTCTTTGGGGAGCAATTTGCTACCTGAAGTCTGTACTGTGGCCTCAATTTAATCTCCAGAGTGTCAGTGACAGTTTTGTTATTGCTGTTTGAGTTTGTTATTTTAAACTCTGAATTATTGGAATAAATATTAAAATTTCATATAAGGGGAAAAGCATAGAGTTCATTCAAAAGGTGATATGGAGGGAGTTGTACCTGTGCTAACAACAGAGCAGGTGGGAGTTGACAAAAGAGACAAAAGTTCACAGCGAGGGAAAGTTCTGAAAAGATTATGGCAGAGTTGTTGATAGTCCAGTGGGACAGTCCTCAGATAAAACTGTTTGCTAACAATGCAACAAAAACCAGCCATATTAACAGAATTAAAGAACAGTTATGTTTCCTGTGCTGTGCATCAAAGTTTGTGGACAGCTTCTAAGTAAGGAAAGATATGGGAGTGTGTGTGGCTGGGGCTTTATTTTGTGCTTATATTGATTTATTTTCCTTTGTGGGAAAGCAATCTGGAGACTAGAAAAACAGTTAATGAATAATAAATTTAAAATGCTTCAACTAAAAACTTTCATCAACAGAGGAGAAATTTAAGATAGTTGACTAAATCAGAAGACTGATGTAAAATTAATTTTTTTCAGGAGTACTTCATAAAATCATAGAAGGGATTCACTTGGAAGGTACCCTAAAGGTCATCTAGTTCCAGTCCTGTTGCCATGGGATGGGACACCTTCCACTGTACCAGGTTGCTCAAAACCCATCCAACATGGCCCTGACCACTTCCAGGACAGGACATCCACAACTTCTCTTGGCAATCTGCTGTAGTGTCTCACTGTCCTCACTGTAAAGAATTTCTTCCAGCATGACATCTAAATGTCTCTTTTTTTTATTTTAAAATAATTTCTCCTTGTCCTGTTACAATCTACCTATGTAAGAAGTTGCTCTCCCTCTTTTTTGTAGCTCCCTTCAAGTACTGTGAGGCAACAATAAGGTCTCTGCACAGAGCTGAGCTAGCCCAGTTCTCTCAGCCTGGCTTCACAGGAGAGGTGCTCCAGCTCTTTCACCATCTTTGTGGCCTCCTAGGTCCCAGTGTTTTTGTGCTGGGGACCCGGATCTGAATGCAGCACTCCAGGGGGGATCTCATGAAGCCACAGTAAAGGAGAGAATCACCTCTCTTCGCCTCCTGGCCACCCTTCTTCTGGTGCAACCCAAGATGCATTCAGGCCTTCTGGGCTGTGAGCACACATTGCTGCCTCATGTCCAGCTTTTCATCCATGAGAACTCCCAAGTCCTTCTCTGCAGGGCTGCTCTTAATGGGTTCTGCCAATTTGCAGTTGTGTCTGGGATTGCCTCAACCCAGTGCAGCGCCTTGCACGTCATAACCAGGCTGAGCCTAAAATTGCACATTTCAAACCCAATATTTTCTACAGGAACGAGCTGTTTTGCTCACAACACATAGATTCTCCTCAAGAACAAAATAGTAATGCTAATGGCATTCGAAACTAGTCTTCTAGTTTATCATTATTTGCCATGTTAATGCAATTGCCTTTTTCCCTAGGTAATATTTCATAGTAATGTAGGACATCTGAGTAAAACAGGAGATTCAGCAGCATTACTGTCTTGGCAAGCATCAGATGTACTCACATATCACATGTGAGAAGGTGGAAGGTTTTACAGCTTTTCTTCCCAGCTTAGTTTTGCAAACACATTGTTACAGGAAAGAAGTTTGTTTTGGGGTATTTTTTTCTTCTTTTTTGACAACATCTGAAGTAATTTGCAGCAATAGTTTTTCCCTGGTCAGTGCCACTCCTACAGCACTGAATGCAATTTAGGGTGTAATTACTGTAATTTTGTATTTGTAGTTAAGAAAAATGGCTGTTTGAGGTGATGGTGATGAGTGTTTGCTAATCTTTGAAGTCTTTCAGGAAAGAAAGAAACTCACTTAACTAAACTTTCTTTAGCATGGTCCTATAATTTAGAAATTGTTTATAGACATATTTAAATAACAAAATGTCTTCAGGAAACAAGATTCTCACAATTATTTGGAAAACCAGTTTCAATTACTAATTAGATTTTCCAGGACATCCCCCTGCCCGCTTTTGGAAACTTAGGTGACTGATAACCTTATTTAAAGAAATTTGTAAGAGTATGAACTGAATTTCAGTTCACTTCCCTAAAATTATAGGTAATGTTAGAGGTGTCTTTATAGCAAAAGTCCTGCTACATTTCAGCACATCCTCTGAAATATTGCCTTCTTGCCAGTATGTTGGCTAATTATCTTTATCTCATGAACTTTTTCTTTAAATTTTATCTTTACTCCTATTTCTCCTTGCTTTCTTTACAACCAGAGTCTGTCTGTGCATTGCTTTTATTTTACTTTTTCTTTTCACGTGTTGTGCTTGTATTTTCTTCAGCTTTAAAGTGCTGTTATCTGCCTTTTGAAGTAGTTCAATTCTAATACTGCATTGTGTGTAGGAACGTTTGAATGGCTGTGTGGAGTATAGATGCTTGAAGGATTGATGGATTGCTTTGTTCAAAGGAGACAGTTTTTAAATTTTCAAATTTTTTCTTGTGATTCACAGGTGCCAGTTCTCTGTTCAGCTGTGTGGCTGCTTATGAGTGTCATTAATTGTGTGTGTATTACTTAAGGGATATAGTCTGAGGAGAAGTGGCTGTCTCTGCATTCTCTGCTCTCATCAGACCTCTGGAAATCAAGTCATAATCAATGTTGTTTTACCCCTTTAGCCTTCAGACAGCTGCATCAGATATATTGAGCTTGTTGTTATGTAACAGAGTCATGCTGTAATCATTTTCTGATGAAGGATGTTCAAATAGATAGATGGCTGTATATTTTAAGTATGTCTGCTGTCATAATGATGATTCTTAGAGGAGGGAAGCAATTAGATGTGCCTATTAGTTATAAGCTGTGTGAAGTTTTAGTGTACTGACACATATCTGTATTAAGTTATGTTTAATCACTTTAGGTATTGAAGTTATTTTACGAATTCATGAGAAATAATCTGCTGAAGAAACACCCACAGCAGGGAATTTTGTTTGTAAAAGAGAAGCTGGACTTGATATGAATAAAACATGAAAATTTGAATTAAATAAAATAGAAAACTAGTCTTGCTACAGAGCTGTTGAATTGCTGGTGCAAATCAGCAATGTATAAAGAGCAGATAAATTTTTCTATGTTTTCAGTAGTCCAACAGGTTTATAAAGCAGGATTTGTTGGATGGAGTTATAGTCTTTCAGCTAGAGATCTTTCTCAGATGCCTTGTTAGGGCAGCATGGAAAAGGCTATCCTACATTTCAGTGCTGGCAAACTGGTCTTGCTATGGTAGATGTTGAAATAAAGGTAGTTACAGGATTTTCCTTAGAACTTCCTCAGTACAGGAAAAGCTTGCCCCTTTCCTATCTGCTGCCAAGTACACAGTTGAGTAATTAATAGAACATAGGCTGTTTGGGAAAACTTAGTGGCAGTATTTGACTTTAGCTGATGGTGCAGAATACCTTCAGAAATTTTGAGTTCTGTTATGACATGCATTAAACTGAAGTGTTACACAGAAATGCTTCCTGATACTTAACTCTTCACGCTTGATTCATTGATAGCTGGACTATTAAATTTTTATATTTGTATTTTCAAAACCTTATTGCAATTGAAAAGTTACTTAGTCTAACAGTAGAAGAATTTGTCATAGAGATCTGTGACCTTGCAGTAATAGCAGCATTTTCTTCTCTGACAATAGAACAATACTCTTGCTCCTTCTGTAGGCTAGTATTGTCAAATATTGTTAAATGTTAATGATTTTGTCTGAAGACTGTCTGAGAAGACTGTTTTCCTGATTGTGTGAGGTATTTCTTTGTGTGAATTGGTTAATGCTTGCTGTTCTACAGTTGTGAATTGGTTAATGCTTGCTGTTCTGGTGGAATTGGACCAGTGGATGATATTTGTAGTACAAGACAGTATAAAGTGGACATTCAAGAATGTAGGGCATTCAAACACAGTCTAACACATTGTGATTTTCCAATTTCAAACTTCTTTCCATAAATTTTTGAAACTTTTAATGTAATTAATCAATTTTTTACTCCTAGTATCTCCAAGGTGATTTTTTTCCAATTGAAAATATTAACTAATTTAAGAGATGATAAACACTTAAAATATTTCTTCTTCTAGTGGTCCTTTACCTTATTTCATTTTTCTGTTCCTTTTGTACATAATTTGTCCTGATGAGCATCCTTAGCCAAACCTTTGTTGCATTACTCTTGGCAGTTTTCCCTGAGAACTGACTGCTCAACTGGCTGTATAAAACACACAAGGATGTGATGCATTTGCACTTATAATTGTTATGTACAGAACAGACAATATGCAGAATTGCTTAGGTGGGTTTCTTTCCTGAAGTAAAAAGATTCAAATATGTGGCAAGTACACTTGGATATTTTCTTATGTACCTTTTTCCTTGTGTTATTACAGTTGTTTGTAGATAAGGAATTAAAAATATGTCTGACCTTTTGTAAGGGCACTTAACATGTCTGTAGGCTTATTGTTTGATTTTCAGGTCAATAATAGGAATATGCCTATGCTCTAGAGGGATTAATGCTGGCCCGGCCCTATCTTGGTGTTACCAGGCTTAGTTTGCCCAGAAAGCAAGATCCTTGCACTAAAACAGTGCTGTTCAACAACAAGATTAAAACCAGAATTATTGCATGAGGAAGGAGCAGTGGAAGGAGGTCACTGATTTGTGTTAAACATTATGCATTGGGATATGATGCTGATATCTCTGAGCTGGCTTTGAACCAAAGGGTGAAACCATTCAAACTGTTTTAAACAAAACCTAAAACCAAGATGCAGACTGGTAAAACCACAGTTGTGGACATCCTAGTGAAGATCCACGGGTAGGTGGTGAACATGAGTGTAGTGCTGTGGTGTGTGACTGTGTGCCAGGTCCCACAGCACTTTTGTCCATGGGGATGGGCAGAGCCAGTGAAGTGTGCAAATGCTCTCTAAGTGTCTCTCTCAGCACAGGATAGGAAGGGCTTATTCACAAATTTTAGTGCAGTTATTTGTGGAGTGTGTACAGGTGAGCGTGTTTAAAATATCGCGTTAATACTGTTCTAAATTGGATAAACTGGACTTTACTGCCCTCTAGTTAGACGTGTACCTAAGAATTTCAGCACATTATCAGATCTCAGTCAGGTATATTTTTGCTGCTTTTAGGCATAGCAATGTAATCTCAAGTCTCACTTTTTTTTTTTAGTTTTACTAGAACTTTAGCATTCTCCTTAATTGACAGGTTTTTTTCTTTTTCAGCTGATGCAGCCCAACAGTTTCAGTATGCAGTGAGAGTTATTGGAAGTAATTTTGCTCCCACTGTTGAACGTGATGAATTTCTTGTAGCAGAGAAAATCAAGAAAGAACGTAAGTGTGTCTTGTTCCTTTCTTAAAAATACAAAATTCTTTATGAAATTAATCAGGTTATTTCTTTGAAAAGGAGACAACTCTACCTCACAGATAATAATCTGTTATTAATGCTTACTTCCTGAAAATCTCATGATGTAAATGCCATTAATTTCCTAGTGAATATTCCTGAGTGGCTGTTTGTGTTCACAGCTCCAATTTTTCTGAATACTCAGCTAAAACTTTCCTTGCTGCATTGTATCTTAGCCACTATGAAGGCAAAGAGCAATTACTACTGCACTCCTTTCACCTTATTAGTACTTGGAATTTATGAATTCATAGTTCTTCTTAGAAGAGTAAATGACTGATATTTTTGAGATGTGCACTTCAGGAATATTACACATTGGCACAATTAATTTCATGAGCACTTGTGTGAGACTTGCTGAATGAGCATCCTGGGAGCTGATTGAATAGTTTGTGACTTACCTGACTTGCCTTCAGTTACTCTGCAAGTTTTCTGCAACCACCTTTTTAAAAACAGCACCACGGACCATGACTTTGTAAGGGATGTTGCATTTCTGTTCCATTGTGCTCTCTGCTGCTCTGAGTCAAGTGTTGCACTGTGTGTATCCAGAGGGGATGTGATGAATTCTTCTTGAAAAGCCAAATACTGCTTTCAGCAGATTGTGCTGCACAATAGCATGTCCAGAAACAATTACTAAAATTGTGCTAATGAAATTAAAGCTGCATATTTGAGCTTTGATTATTCAGAGATTGAATTAGGATAACTGACATCAGTGGCTGTAACTGGTTTAAGGTCTGTGTGTGTTTTTTGCTAATGCAGAGCTTCCGTGACTTGCTGGTAGACAAATCAGGCCATTAGAATTCCTCTAGCTACAACTCCAAAACACTGGAATCTACAATATATACTTTCTGCCATGCTTTGTCTCCTTGTAGACAGCACAGCATATATTCTTTGTGCCTGTTGCCAGTTTTCTGAAGAGACCTGTCTCCCTCATGCTCCACCCGACTTTAGCTTGTAAGCTTGTATTAGTGGTCATGTAACAAGTGGCTGGATATATATCCTTCTAACTTTACATTTATTTTGGAGATACTGCACAAGTAATGACTTACATGACAAAGTGTACTTACCAGTGACATTTGATGCTAATTAACACTTCTAACATTTAATAGCTGTTTTTCTTATCACTGAAGTTTCTTCAGACATCTTTATTGCCTTGGTTTTCTTTTATCATGGCTCTTTCTGATGCAACATAGCTTTCTAAGAAATCTTAGTTGGAAGATGTGTCTTCTCTGAGAAGGTAGTTCCGTAACTGGCATTGATTTGATTTGTGATATGTGAAAGTTGTGTGACCTTGGAATTCTGCCTGACTTGCAGCAAATGACATTACTACTTTTCTCCTTGATTTCGTTGCTGAAGTAGAAACAATTGCCCTCCAGTTTTGGAGCAATTACATGTAGTTTTTGTAACATTCTTTGATACATATCTGCTTTCAGTTGTATCTTCAGTCCCTTAGGTCCCTAAACCTACTGAATGGCAGACTAGACTTTACCAAGACACTTATTTAAAAAATGAATATTTTGATTGAGCTAAGAAAAGCAGGTACTTACATTGAATCACTTACATTGCAAGAATTGTCAGGGCTGGAATGCAGATAAGATGAAAGCAGGCAAAGTGTTTAAGTATATATAGTAAAACAGTCCAGCATCATGAAGCTTTCTTGGTTATATTTTATAGTTTACCACAAGTATGTGTTAAGACTTGACTGTTACACTTCTTTCAAATTTTTAATCTACTTTTTTTCTTTTTGATAGTTGTGCGACAAAGAAGGGAAGCAGATGCTGCTTTGTTTTCAGAACTCTACAGAAAACTCGGTTCACAGGTAGTCTAATAAATGTGTAAAGAGTAAAGAAACTGAAAGCACTCAAGCATCCTTCTGATGTTAGAGTTGTTTTTGGAGAGTGCTCAGGTCATGCACAATATTTTTTCTGGGAGGATGGTTAAATAGTCAAACAGCTTGCTTAGGAAAGTTGTGAAGTCTTCACTCTTGGAGAGAAGTCAAAACCTAACTGGACACAGTTGTGGGCAACCTGCTGTAGATGACCCTGCTTTAAACAGGAGGATTGGACCAGACAACTTTCAGAGATGCCTTTCAATTTTAACTATATTTTTAGTATTTGATTTGAGTTATGTGAAGGGGTACTTCATATGAGGAAAGGAACTCAGTAAAAATTAAGGGTTCATTTTATACGTAACACTGATAAATTTTCTCATCATTTATTTTACAGAAATGCCTTGCAGTGTATTAATTTTACTAATCTAGTATTCTCATGCATCTGAATTTTTAAGTGCTCCTGGCCTTAAATGTTGAAGGTTAAGGGTTTGCTGACTTGGATGGCTCTAACACCAATGTTAATCAAAGAATACTGCATTGCCAGTATTCTGACAGAAGATGTTAGTGTGTAGAAGACCTGAGTTTAACATGATAACGCTAAGATTAAGATTACAAAAAAAGTGTTCTGTGGAGGGAGACTAGTCAGAGCTTGGTTCTCCTCCCCCCTTCCATACTTGACTTACCTATTACTTTGTTAATGTCTGGAGCTCAAGTTACTGAGTAAGTTGTCCTGGTTTCAGTATCCTGTGGGTTTGTGTATTAATTGCACTGGTTTGTACAGCAGAGCACTGATGTGCAGACAACTCTTAATACAGACTTGGTGTAACATGTTTCTGTAGCTTATATCCTGCTTTGCCATTTGGCAAGCAAAATGCTGCAGTGCAGGATGACTAATCTTTGGAATAGAATGTCTTGCCTGTGTTACATGTTTGCTTATTCTTCTGGATGTAGTGTAAGATATCTCCTGGTGTTTTACTGCTTCCTCAAATATTTAAGGCTATTTTAACCTTTTCTTTTTCCTCTGCTAGCATTTTGTGTGTGTGAAATAGTGTCATGGCTTCTTTAAAATTCACACAACCAATTACTATTCAATCTGCTGTTAGGTTTATTACTAATGGTGTACAAGCATTTCTTTTTCCCATGAGGATAGGGAGTGGCTTAAAGTCATACAGGTTTTCTGAATCAATGAGCCTCTTCCAACAATTCTCTTGAAAGCAGTTGGGAGGCAAAATAAAGCGTGTGTGAATCTTTTTTGACTTTGTTTTGTCTATTACTCCAAACAGAAAAGGAGGTCGGTGCTTATTTTCTGGCAGCTTGCCAGTTGAGCAAACCATGCTTCTTGGAGCACTTGGATTTATTCTCTCCTGGCCAGTAGAAGAAGCAGTTGCTGCTCCTTCTTCACCACTTGTTAATCAATTGCTGTATTAGCTACCTGCAACAGCTGCAATACTTCTACTTTTTGCTTATTCTTGAGATCAAAGCAGAAAATAATAGAATTGTGCTGTACATTAAATAATAATGTCTTTTTATATAAAAATGTAGAGCTTTGATAAATTATGTTGCTATGAAGGGATACAGTCCGTTGAATCTTCATGTCACTGAATTTTGCTTTATATTTAACATTGCTTAGTATTACAGATCATAGCCTGATCAATACTGTGAGGGAATTTGTTTCTTTGACTCAGCTTTATGTCCATCATAAGGTCCTATGCCCCTGGTAAATTCAGGTGCAAGTGTTAGTGTCACAGAACTATGGAGTAACATATCTAGGAACGTGCATATTTAAAATAAATCATTTTAATACTCGCCTTCTTTTTAAAGTATGCTGTTTGTAGCTTGGACTTTAGCTGAAGTTGGTCAGCTTTCTGCTGAGATCTAAAACTACTGACAATCTTATTCTATAAGTCTGTATATGTATGTTTGCTAAAGACCATATTGTGTATTCCTCAAGTTTCATATTAATAGTGTATCTTAAGCTATGGAAATTTTAGTAGCTCTATTAAATGGCATTTAAAGTAACAGAAATTGAAACCCTCAGTTTCGAGGCCTCCCTGTAAAGGAGAGTGGAGGGGAAAAACAAGAAAAGACAATTCCTTGCTTAAAGCTTCACCAAAAGTTTTTCTTTTTCATGTTTAGGTTAAATTAATGGCTGCATCTGAGATGTTTTAAGTGGTGAGAGTGTGTGGGAATGCTGGTAACAGTTCAGCTCTGTATAAACCTCATTCTTGGTAGCTATGAATTTTAAATTGAGCCTGCTTGCTGATCTCAGAGCAGGTGAGAATTCATGATTTGAACACAGTAGAAAAAATCCATAAAATTAGCAATACAGAGGCTGCACTGCACACTCCCAGTTTATTCAAGAACATGGCTCTGAGTTAGTCTTATTTATCTAGAAAGTTTATTTATGTGTATATATTAGGAAGTTGGATAATTAAAAATAATTTTGTTATCAACAGTTAAACTTATTTATGTTTGTCTTCATCTTTCTTTGAAGGGCATTTTGAAAAACAAATGGTCAATACTCTACCTCCTGCTTAGCCTTAGTGAAGATCCACGTAAACAGTCTAACAAGGTAGGTGAGGAGAATTTTTGTTGCTTGTGAGAAACATTAAATTTAGGACTCTTTATCCAGACTTAACCAATACCTCAGGTTGATTTCATGATATCTGTATGTGAGGCTGAAAGGGAGAAAAGACTTGACTTAATTGTCTGTAATACTTGGTGTAGTTTCCTTACACTGCATAAATGTAAAAATATGAGCTGTCCAACACGTGCAGCTGAAGTTGTGAGTATATTAGATGGGTGTTTTTTATGTTTGCTTTCTGCTTGGTGGTGTGATGTCTGCTCATGTGATAATGAGTTTTAAATGGTGTAGGGAAAGCAAAATGTAGTTGCAGCTCTGCTGGCACCAAAGTCTTTTTGCAGCTATTGCTAATAATTTGCAGGCAAAAACAAATATTGCTAAAGGTACTATGTTCACTGTAAGACACTTTTTTGTCATGATAATTGCATTAGCAAATTTTTCTTTGCATAAACATGGTCTTCAGATTTTTCTTGTATTCTTGATATTACACTCCTGTTAATTGAAGATGTGACCTAAAACAGTTCCTACTTTTTTTTTTTTTTATTATTCCTCCGTTTTCAAATCCCTTTCTTTTCAGGTGTCAAGTTATGCCACACTTTTTGCTCAAGCATTGCCACGGGATGCTCACTCAACCCCATATTACTATGCCAGGCCTCAGACCCTTCCACTGAATTACCAGGACCGCAGTGCTCAGTCTGCCCAGAGTTCCTGCAGCATGGGGAGCAGTGGGATCAGCAGCATCAGCCTGTATGCCCTAAATGGGCCAACTCCAACTCCACAATCACTCATTCCAGGGTAAACTTCAACTTACAGATAGGTTTGGAGAAGACTTGCCTTTTTTCTTTATTTTATTTTCTTTCCTCTACCCTCTGCTTTTGTATGCCATTGGAAATTCCACTTTAGGTGCAGAGAAACTGAGTTCCTGAGCTGAACAGAATATCAGGTGCTGGCATATGACCATATGAAGCCATAAATGGCTGCCCAAATGAGTCAATTTTTAATCACTGTCTTCTTGTCTCCTAGTTTTCCTTCCCACCCCCAAGAGTTGTGAAACAAACACGAAATCACAAGATGCATTTTCAGAAAGAAAATGCATCTTGAGTTGGAGACATATTTTTAGTAGGATGTAACTGACATGAGTTATTAAATTCATATTTTGGAATTAGTGCTGAATTTTTTTCTTATTAATAGACTTTACAGTACAAATACTGCAGTAGTGATAAGATGATGTAGTTCACGATTCTGGAAGTGCAAGCATGGTAAAAAGCAGTATTTTGTCCCTGAACTTCAGGGTAGGAGACTTGGGGCTCTTCTGGGATTTCTTAGAAAGATCCCCTGAGAGGCTGCCCTGGAGGAAAGAGGGATTAAGGAGAGAACACAACAGAATGATTCTGTTTGAAGGGTGCTATGATGATCATCTGGTTCAGCTGCCAGACTAGAGAGCTGGTTGGTAGTCAAGGATCACCTTCATGGAAGTTTTAGAAAGAAATGGGCAAGGAGGAATTAAAAGTGGCAGAAGACCTGCATGGAGAAAGAAGTTGTTTCTGACAAAACTCAGATATAAAAAAGTGTACCAAAGATGGAATCGGGTGCAAAGGAGCATCCAGGGACATTTCATTGCAGAGTGACTGCAATGAAATCCTAAACTGTCCTAGAGCTTAATCTGTCAAGGTGCATGAAAGGTAACAGCAGGTATTTCTGCAGCTACATTAGCATGTAGTTGCTCAGGACAGATGGCCTTCTGGTAGATGTGTACAGGGAGCAGAATGGACCCATCTAATCCAAGAGGGAGAAGTTACTGCCCTGCTGACCCACTTAGATGCTCACAAGTGTGTGGGACTGGATGGGATTTGTTTTAGACTGATGAGGGAGCTGGTGGAAGAGCTCACCACGATGCAGTCCATCATTTCATCAGTCCTAGCTAACCAGCAGGTCCCAGACAGCTGGAGCTGGACCAATGTAATGGTTTGGCAAGGTTAAGACTTTCTTGGTGAAAAGAATTGACAAGTTTGAATGAAAGGCAAACTGGAACTTGCCTGGATGTTCCCTCCTTGTTTACGTCTGCAGGCACTTGATACAAACTGAAAGATACAAATCTGAAAGAGCTGAGTAGCTGGAACGTGAACTTTCTCCTCTTTCTCTGTCTTCCTTTAGTTCTTTGACATACAGCTTCAGGTAGTAGCAAAACTTAAATATTTAGGTCTTTCTACTATGACTATATTTATTATTTTTATAATATCTTCACTTTTAACCTATTTCAGTATAATTACACATTTCATCAAAGTTCATCTTTGATATGAAATTATGGATGTCAAACTTACACTTCCCTTTTCTACAGTTCTGGGGCTTTTTTGAAAGTGTGAGCCTATAGGAAGAAATTACTTGCTTTTGTATTCTCTACCCTTTAAGGTTCCTTTATTAAACCACCACTACCCACCACCCCCCTCCAACAACTGCTTCCAAAAAACTTCTTCCTTTTATCCTTTTAGGCAATCCTATCAAGCTCCAGGTGTGGGAGATTGCCTCCGTCAGCAGCTAGGATCACGTCTTGCATGGACTTTAACTGCAAGCCAGCCTTCTTTACAAAACACTACCTCAAAAGGCTTTTCAAATGCTGTCTCTCGTGGTGTGCCAAGGTCTAGGCGAGAAGGGGATACAAGTGGTGAGCAAAGATGTATTTGTTAAAGATAATGTTTTTTACGGTTGTTACCTATATCCTCCATTATCTTTTAAATTATTTTGGAATCACAGCATGTTGATTTTTTGCAGAGTGTTTTTCTAGAATGTGCTTAATAGGATGAAGGCAAATATGCGAGACTACTGCATTTGACCACAATCTCTTTGGCTGGTTGTTAATTTCTTTTTGCACTGGTTAGTTTGATTGTGATCTGGTCCTCTTAAAAGACTGAATTTATACAAGTGTTTGTCATAGTTAAGTGACTGTTACATGTGAGCAGTGATCATTCTTTTGACAATCAGGAGATGCTACTGTTTTTAGAGTCAGAAAGACAGCTCAGTAAACAGAACTTGTTGAACTGCTCATCTGTTTGTGGTTCTATGTCTTTCAGAACTTGGAAATATGTACTGGAATATAGAGCTCTTAAACCTGTTTCTTCTTTAGATTAGCATATTGTTTACAGTGGTTGTATTTAGAACAAGTGACATAAAATATTGTCAATAAAAAAAAAAATATAAATACAGATATGTGAATTCACAGAATATTTTGAGTTGGAAGATACCTTAAAGATCATCTTGTTCCAACTTTCCTGCCTTGAGCAGGGGCACTTGCACTAGACCACATTTCTCAGAGAGCCATCCACCCTATCCTTATACAATTCCAGGGATGAAGCATCCACAGCTTCTCTGGGCAACCTTGTTACCACCTCCACAGTAAAGAATTTCTTCCTAAATTCCTAATATTTTTAATTTATGTCCATGATTAAGCGCCTGTAAACTTGAAGGTGATGCCTAGAGGATCTATTCTGAATTTTCACCAGTGTAACTGAGGAGGAATTGTTTTACAGGTGATCTCTGTGGCAACTCTTACTGTAAAAGTAAATTCTGAATAAGTGAGCTGATGGTAGATATCATCCCATAGCACCATTATTCTCTGGCAAAAAAAAAAGACAAGAGATGCAGGCTTTTGTTTGTGTTGTTTTGTTTAGTTTGTTTTTAACTTCCATACAAACAAGTGTGGGTATTAAGGAACTAAAATAGCCTGTCTGCCAGCCTCTGCATCTTTGAGAAGCAGTGTACAAAGCAGTGGCTTATAGATCAGAGTTGTACTGGTGTATCTGAGGGAAATATTTGGCATTTAAAACCTAATTAACAAGACTGTTATATGCAAGAAGATGTGTGTGTATATCTATATAATGTAAATGTGTTTTATATATGTGATTTAATGTATACAAAAATAGGAAAAAAAAGAAAGTAGAAAAAGGAATAGAAAAAAGCATAGGAAAAAGAAATAGAAAAACATATAAAATCTTGCCCTGCTTCTTAATTCATTATACTGATTGCTATAAAAAGCAATACTTCTGTTGAGTCAGCCAGCAGCTGTGACTTTGGTTCCTGTGTGGGATGGGTATCAGGGACTGACAGTTGTCTTAAATGTAGTCACTTGCTGGTGTAGAAATAGAAGTAGGACTGCATCCAGAATATAGAAGTCTATTGTCAAGAAGATACATTTCTATGAATATTGAATTCCTGTTATTATTTTTTTTCTTCTAAAGTTGCTTGCTTTTATTTGAAGTTTTCTCACATCTACACACAGAGTATAAAAAGACACATTGTATGGCTGATGTTAATACTTGTTGTATCATTTATCAATTAAAGGACTGTGCACTTGCATCTTTCACCATTTCACTACAAGTTTCTAAGAGTGCACCTACAGTCGTGCACATCTTATTGTTATGGAGGGGAACTGAATTTTAAATGGTATCTTGAAGTGAAGACTACTTTTGCTGAAATAAGAGTAGAATTTAATTTTTCTTGTTTTTTTTTTCTGGGAAAGTGGATTGTTGGGGAGGCAAACTGACGAGAGTAAGAGTACTGTCTAAATTGGGAGAAGCATGTTGTAGCATCTCAATTTCTAGACACTTGTTGTTAAAATTGTTTAATTCTTGAAATCCTAAATGAATTTGTAAAAGCACATGGTGACAATTTGCCCAGAAAAGGTGGGGATAGTTGCAATGGCCTACACAGTGCCTTTTTTGGTCTCATGTTTCCTTTAAATTCATAAATATCTTACATCTCTAACATAATCTAACTTTTGACTAGTGATAACCAGAAGCAAACTGTATGTTACAGTAGCAAAAACTTTACTAGATCAGAGATAGGTTTATCTTTAGAAACAGTATTTACACTTAAATATTTTGTAGCTCTGTGGCTGTTATGCAGTCTGATTTGATCAGTCTTCTCACATAAGTAATTGAAAACCAGTATGGAAACAAGCAGCTCTTCCTTCTGGAATAACTGTTCTTTCCCTAGGTGAATGTAGAAGAGGTTATTCTGTCAGTCTGTTTAACAACTTCAACTGTTCAAAGAAAGATGAAGTTACTGTGGTGCTTGTCTCAGAACTTGCACTGGTGTTGGATCAGAAGGGATAACAAGTTCAAGAACTGGCTGATGTGTCAGTTAAAATAGGACATGCCCTGTGCCACACAAGCTGAACACCACAGCATTAGAAGCAGGCAAAGGCAATCTTGGGATTTCCTGTCTGACTAAGAGGACCTAAAACATTTCTTTACAAGGGTACAAGTACTGGCTTTATAGTTTTTGGGGTTTTTTTGGCTATGCATCTAAATAGCTCTTCAAAGTTGTAATCAGAACTAATTGTCTCGACAAATCTAAATGCTTGTTTTTATTTTTTTTCTTTTTTAGGTTCCGTTGAAATAACGGAAGCAAATCTTGTAAGAGATGTTTTATATGTCTTCCAGGGAATAGATGGCAAAAACATCAAAATGTGCAATTCTGAAAATTGCTATAAAGTGGAGGGAAAGGTACTGTATGGTGACTTGTATTTCATATGTGAGCAGAGAAGTGTATAGAGGAAAAATAACTGTGAGAAACATGTAAAAAAGTTAAAACATTATTACAAGTCTGTATTCCCTCTACCAACTGTTTTGTTTTGTTTTGTGATGGTTTTGTTAGTTTTGTTTTTCAAGGTTCTTTTGTTAATACACCAGAGTACTTTCAACAGTAGTAGTTAAAAATCAATTGGGTAGATTAGATGCCAGAAGGAAAATGTAGCATTTCACAAGATGTGAATACCCTTCCAATACTTAATCCAGTAGAAGAACTCATAAGTTGTGGCTTTGAGGATTTATGTCAACATTTCTCCTTTCCAGTGTATAAGAATTAATATAAAGCAGATGCAGGCATTTGACTGCATTATTATTGAGCTAAATATAACAGCTTGAGATATGGAATGGATGCTAGTCACTTGATGTTATAGGCCTGATTACAATTATAAGTCATCAGGAAAGAAAGGACTGGTGGTAGAACTGAAGAAAGGCCTGATGTGAATTTGAATGAAGACATCAAGTAGGAGACAAAAGAATAGGAGAGATGCCTGAGAGACTTTGTTTTAAGATGTTAAGCCTACCTGCAATTCAGGAAAACCCCAAGAGTGTGATTGGGTCAGCTGAGCAAAGAAAGAAAAATGGCGCTGGTTGCTTTAGCATCTTCACATTCAGTGTTTAGAGTACAGCTTCAGAGTTCAGTTTCTGCTAATTGGTTTTCATGCTCTTGTTCAGATGGAAAGAAAACACTTTCAATTTTTACTTCTATTAAAAACTTTTTACTATGAGAATATTATATAGTCCTTAAATGGCAGGGAAATTACTTTTGGGCAATTTCATGTGCCAAGAGCATGGTAGACAGGTCTTACATTGGTACGTGAGCTACTTTCCTTTTTGCCTTCATCATAGTAGCAAAAAGTGAAACATAGTTGTTCACCATTATTTCACAATGACGTTTATGGCTGCTTAATGGAGAGATAAATGGAAAAACTTAACCACTTGTTAAATAAGTTAAATCTTATTAATTAACAGATTCTTAATATCTACCTGTAGTTGATGCAAAGTTTGTAATTCCTCAACACCTTCACTGAGTAAATTATATTCCGTATACGAGTTTATATATGGCAAAAGAAGGGTAGCATAATGTACTTTTCTAGAGGAAAGTGAAGAAAACTTAGTCAGTGATTACAAAATTGGCAATGGGTTTCTCTGGTTTTCTGTGTAGCTTTCATATCCAATAGGCTGGTTTGAGGTCAGAAGCTGTTTTACTTGGAACATGTAATTCAGGGATTTTAATTACTGACCACAATCCAGCTGAATAATCTTTGCCTGAGAACTTTGTCTTCAGTTATTTTTGTGAAGTCAGTCATCTTCCCTTCTTCCTTATTTGTACTTGGTCTGAGCTACTGGACCTGGTGAAAGGGAGATTCTCTGATTCACCAGAGCTGGAACTTCTGACAAACAAGGAGGACTAGGATCATACCTCCTCTGACTGTATTGGCTGCACATTAGGCAAAATAGTAGTCAAAGCATGTAGCTCTCCCTCAGCTGCCAGTCTCATTGTACATAGTCTGGGTTGTTGGGTTTTTTTTTTTCCAGAAAGAAACACACTTTCTAAGGTGCTATTCTTGCTGAAATGTTTCCTAATCTTAGTGTTAATATTAGGTCTGGTGGTGGCATTCAGCACTGTATGAGATAGCAGCTTCTGATTTGATCTAAGATATACAAATGTAATAACACCAAGCCAATTCTGCTTGTTCCTCATTTAATTCCAGCGGATGTGTGTTGTGCTCAATGTTTGCCAAGTACTCTGTACTTGCAGAATTCTAAACAGTTCTTATGTCATCTCTTTGGTTTTAGCTGCAGGCAGAGTTTCTGTGTCCAATTATGCTTGTTTGGGCTGGAATTTACCCTACAGAAGTTGTTCAAGAAGTTAAAGCTGTACCTCTGTGGGTAAACAAGAGGGCTAAAGACTGAACTCTGGTCTTACAGCCAAATGCTGCAGCCTGGTTCAAGCCCACACTGGTGTGGATAACACACTCTGACACTAATTGTTATCTTGGAGAATGCCTGTACTATTAACTGAAGGATTTACTGAAGGAGATTTGATTTCTAGTTCTTTAGCAGCTTAACTTTTTAGAACCATTCCTTGCTTTGATTTTGACTGTTCCAGCTGGCTGTCAAAGTTTAAATTGTCTGTAGAGGTGGGATAGGCCCAGTTGCTGTTGGCAGAAGTCAGTCTCTGCCTCGTGGTCTGTGTTATCAGTCAGATTGTTTGGGATTTTTATTCAATGAAATTTTGAATACTTGATGATAGTGTTCTTGAGTAAATGTGGAAGAAGAAAATCTAAGTAGGAAGTGTCTTATCTGTTGGTAATTTAGAGGAAGAAATGTGCTAATTCAGATGAAAAGAGTGGTAGCTAAGTAGGATATTGGGACTGAGGCAGGCTTGCAAGGTGAGTGAGACACTAGAAAAAAACTAGAATCAGACTGGAAGAGTTCAGAAGGACATATAAAGCTGGACTTAACCTTGGAAGTTGGGTTACACAAGTTTCTGTTCCTGATGCCTAGTCAGGCATTGGGTCATTTATTTTCTATTAAAGGTTTCTTTCATATGTAGCAATAACTAATTATTTTGTCAAAGCTTTTTTATTAGGTTCAGTCATTAACACCTCTGCTACAAATAACATATTTTCAGTCTTACTGATTGTCAGGATAAGATATAGTCTGATATTACATGAAAATACAGGTTTCTTCCTTTCTTCTGAGGACCATTTTGTTATTGCCATAGTTGCCTTATGTAAAAAGTGTGTGAATGCTGTTACTTTAAAATTTCCAAAAGAGAAAGTCTCCAAATTGCCAAGTTTGTTGCTGTTGCCTTTTCAATGCATGTGTTATAAATATAATGCTAATTATGTGGTTGTCTGCTTTTTTGCAGTATCTGTACTGTAGAATGTAAAATGAATTGTTTCTCAAACTGTCTTTTTTTATAAGAAAGAGGGACCTTTGTGGAGAAAGCAGTATTGGTGTGGCAGATTTAACTCAATTGCAAACTTGTTTCTATTGACTTTATAGGTGAGCTTGTCCAAATCTCTCCGAGATACTACAAGCAGACTTGCAGAGCTGGGGTGGCTACATAACAAAATAAGAAAATACACAGACCAGAGGAGTTTGGATCGTGCATTTGGACTTGTGGGACAGGTGGGTCAGCTAGAAAAAACAATCTAACTGCAGTATTTAATCTTGTTTGGCTAAGAAACTACTGAGTAAATGCAGTGCTAGAATGATGTGTAAACTTTGGAGCTTGAATCATTCATTCATCATTTGACTCACTACTTTTGTGGATGCTGCATTCGATATGGGTGATAGTCAGAAGGCAAGGAAAAAACGTTTGCTCTTTCTGGTCTTAAGGATTTCACCCTGTAATTTCTAGCTGGAAACGCTTGTAAATTAATTTTCTTAATATCTCTTACTTTTTTTAAAAAAAAGTATTTAAAAATTATTCATGTATATTCATAAAAAAAACATTTCTTAAATGAAATTATGTCATTCCTGAGCTAATTAATCACCAATTCAGTTGTTAATGACCTGTGCAGGAGACATTCTTGTCAGCTGTTGTTGATGTTCATGTGTTAGTACTGCACTAGCTTACGTAAAATGCAAATAGTCCGTTATCTTCTGCCCTTTCTTTTGAATACAGCATCAAAAGAATATTAATTTTTGTTTTATAGGTTTCATCATCATGATTTATAGTCTACAGTAACTTCACTGCTGGTGTAATACCCAAAACCACATTTACTGCTAAGACATTCCCGTTTCCTCTCACTTGCTCCCTCTGTAAAACTGGATATTATCCCTTCTGAGTCGACAGAAATGTTATCCTTGCCTCTAGCCATAACATCCTACCTAATCTGCCAAGAAATTGAAGTGCTTCTCCCTTCAATCTAATTTTTCTTAAGAGGTCAGTAGAGACACTGTAGTGCTTCCTACTTTTCTAATGTTTTATTCTGTTCCATTCTGTCTCTTATTCTAAGTAACCCTTCTAGTTACATATAAATAATTATTTTTCTACTGATCCAATGCTGATTTCCATGTTTTATATGGTAGTGCTACTGTGTATGCATTTTCTTTGGACTCTCCCCTTATATCTGGGTGAAGTTTTATTCTTTATCTAGCAGCTTCCTGCTTGTGCTTATTTTTACTGTCTCTGGCTTTAATCTTCAAGTTTACAGAAGGGGAGAACTTTAATTCTTCAGTGAATTTAAATGTGCAGTATCTTGGCTTCCGTATGCAGGTTTCAGATCCTGTACAGTTAAGTTTCCTGGATCTGTATAGCTCTAATGCAGCTAATTTTGCTTGAGGCAAACACTTGTGTATATTTCTAGGACATAAACGTACAAATGAAAACTTATATTCTACTCTTGCTGTCAGTATCTGGGCACTGAGGATATGCCTTCATGCTCTTCATAGCTTTTATAGCTGAGAATTTCAGGTGCTGCACACTGTGCATTAAGGAATTTAACACAACAGTGTATATTGTTGTAAAACATCTTTTGCTTAATGTTCTGAAAGAATGATTGGTAAACCTCTGTTTAAACCAGGCCTAGAATAAGATGTCTGTCACCTCTTTTATTATGATTCTGGTGACTGGTTTACACAAAGTGTCAAGTATTGACATTAGAAGTAGAAATATTACAATGTATTACACTTTATATTATCCTACCTTTGCTAATTAATATCTAAGTTTTACTTTGTCCTCAGAAAATAAAAATATTAATTGGCAGTTTACTATAATTCAGCTTGTACTGCGGCATTTTGCCCATTTAGATCCAGATAAGCTAATGGGCATTTTAATTTTTTTTTCTCTTGAACAAGCATTGTGTTTCCTTCCTCAATTCTCTTTTGCTGCAGACCAAATCAGAATTCTAGGATAATGTCCAGTTTTTCTGTAATAGCTTAGGAAGCAAAAGTCGTGATTTGTGACACAGGAATTGGTACTGGATGTAAATTGCAATTTGTAAAGCTTCTCTGAAAAATTGGTGACCAGTTAGGTTCTAAATCCTTTTGGCTACTAAATTAAAGTCAGTGATTACTGTTCTTCCTTTTTGAGCAGAACAGTGCTTTTGATTGTTTTCTTGGGGGCTCTGTTCTGCCCTCTATCTTGGCAAGTGCCACTTTAATAGGTTCAAAAATTTACTGGAGAAGCAAGTGAGAAGAAATGAAAAGTGGAGTTACACATAAAGGGATTTCTTTTTGCCCTTCAGTATCCTCTGGAATAAAATGAATGTCAAATTTCTTTGCAATTTTCAACATTGAGTTGAAGAAAGGAACCTCTTTTCTGTAAAAAGGATACAATGGAAAGATTAATGACTTTTTTTTTTCTCTAGGCTTCTTAGCTGCTTAGCAGGAAAGAAGATTTATTTTCTCCTTGTGCTTCTGGAAATTATTTCTGCCTTTTACATGCACTAGTGAATAAATACTTTACTTCAAGTTCTTGGGTTCCTTCTGTGAAGTATTTCTTATTTTTTTCCCAAATTCTTTTGCCTGTAGTTTTAAAAGATCTTGAAGGGAAAATCCTGGGAAAATTCCCATTTAAAAAAAATCCATTCAAATAGATATCAAATTCATTAGCTGAGAATTGCTTAGAAAGTTCAGAAGAATTTGTGTGAGCACATGAGAGTATTCTTCCAAGAAACCAAACAAAAAACTTCAGGCACTTTTTGGGAGGTTTTAAAGTCTTTTTCACTTAGCCTCAAATTAATGAGCCATATTTTTAGTTCTGTTTGGAAAAATGTGTGGCAGACATTTTTTTTAGTCTGTATGTTAGGTTAAGACCATTACAAATGTAAAGCAAGACCTCCCCCAAACCCTAATATAGTGGAATAATCCTAATATATAGTGGAAAACCCTAATATAATGGAAAATATCCATCACTAAAAAAGTATTATTTCAGGAACTGTTTTTAAAATTTATCTGGATTTTAAAACAAACTAAAGTAGCTTTGTTTAGAATTCTTTTACAAAGAAGAGTTTTTGCTTTAGTTCTGGCCTGAATTAACTTTTGCACATTTTACAGATTTCTGAGGATATACTTTGTTTCATGTCAAGAGAAGAATCATGTAACAGTAAATTGATAAAAGGTCAAAAATTTAGAGTACTTGATCTGGCAGCACTTATTGAGAGCATTTTTCTGAGCATTGTGTTTTCTTGTTCATGTCATATAGCCTATACTGTAAATATAATGATAGTTGCCTAGCTTCTGTGTTCTGTTGTTAGAGACCTTCTTGGAATTTAAACTCTGTTACTTCACTGCATATTATACGTTACATCAGTATTAAAAAAAAAATCTTCAATTGGATCATGTTATAATTTGTACATCCCTGTGTTAATTATTAATGTCATTACTGAGATACCTCCTTGAAAAATTACACTTGTGGTAGTTTAATCTGTTGATAGAGTTATGGTAGCAAGAAACAAGGTTTCCTGATAATGTATACAAATGCTTGGAAAAGGTATAAACAGCTCTTATGGAAGCATATATACTTGGGCCATTTCTCTAAGAATTGCCCTCTATGCTGAAGCTCGTAGGGTAGAAATATTCCCTTCAGGAAATTTCTATGTTGGAAGTGTGGTGATAGAATTAAATTAGAAAGATTTCTCCTGATTGCTTTTCCTTTTTTTATTTCCTTTTTTTCTTCTTTCTCTCACAGAGTTTTTGTGCAGCCTTACATCAGGAACTTAAAGAATATTACCGACTTCTGTCTGTTTTACATTCTCAGGTAAGTTAAGTGGTATGCATTCAATTTTACTATTTTGTTCTCCGTATCTAAATATCTCCTCAAAAGTTGATACCAATTTTGTTAGAATGTAAAGCATGTACAGCAGTTTCTGTTGACAGTGAACACAAGTCTCTGTACATTTCTTACTCTTAAAATGTATGTGCCCTTGAATATTTTTCTCTTAAGAATTCACTGGTATTTGATATGTTACATAAGCAAGGAATACAGTGTGTATTTCTAAGTCTCTGTCCCTGTTTTGCATCCTTTTTGTCAGTCTCATCTTGCATAATATCTTTATCATTCAAATCCCAAACAATGTCACACATTCTTGAAAGGAGAAAAAAATAATCTCTATTTCCAGCAGTGCATGATTCAGCAGCTAGTAATAACGGTTCCAATTTTTTTTTTTTTTCTGTGTGGGGCAGGCAGTTTGTACATTTTTATTGTCCCTTTGTTTTCTGAGAATGAAGACATCTGTTCTGCAGATGTTTCAATGTTTTACTATTTTTCTGTAACATGTACATCAACTCAGGGCTGATAATCTTGCAGTTTTCCCACAAATATCTGTAGGTATGTGCATCTAGATGCTGTCTATAAAATAAAAATAAAATAAACATTATTCTTCTGCTTGCCTTTTTTTTTTTAAAGGCATTTTCAAGGGGTTCATTACTTGTAATGGTGAAAAATTCATTCTATGAATTGACCTAAAGCTAAATTATACTGCCTTTTAAAATTTTAACTTCAATAAAATCTTTATAGTTTGTTATAGAGTTTTGTTAATATTTTCAAAGCATCTGTTCCTTTTAGCTCACTTGCAGCTCTTGAACGTTCTTGGCTTTTGGAATGCCTGTTATATATATAGTTTTTGCTTGGTTTTCCTGTTTATTATCCAGTTAATTCCTTTTGTAATTACTTTTTGCTCTGTCCAAAATGTGTTTTCTCTCAATTTGCTGAAGCTTTTATTTATTCTAACTTCTAAAACATTTTGACCATGAAAATATTTGACTACTTTGAAATACAGTTTTGTCTACCTTTCCTGCTCCACCAAACCTTTTGAAAGAAGAGATGAGCAGGGTGGGAGGGAAAGCCTGTAAGGAGAAAAGGAAAGTTCAGGGGTTACTTATTTTCAAACTACATTTGCCTTTGTGGTGGGTTGACCCTGGGCAGCAGCCAGGCACCCACCCAGCCTCTCACCCCCCCTGCCTTTGAGGAACCGGGAGAAAATAGAAGGAAGACAAAAAGACAAGTCAATCAAGTTAGTGACAGTTTAGAAGGGAAAGCAAAAGCTGTGCGTGCAAGCAAAGCAAAGTAGAGAATTCATTCAATACTTTCCATCAGCAGGCAGGTGTCCAGCTGCTTCTGGCAGGCAGGGCCTCAGGACACTTAACACTTGCTTGGGAAGACAGATTCCATCACCAGAAATGTTCCAGTTTCCTTCTCCTTTCCCTGAGCATTTTTTCCCAAGAAAGCTTTTTGTCCGCTATTAAGCTTGGAAATGGTTTTCCAGGATTAGTTGCTATTCCAAGGAATGAAATGAGTCTCACTGATGTGTAGTTTTATGACTTCTCCTTCTTGAAGACAGGAGTGACATTCGCTTTCTCTGGGTTGTCAGAAAACACCTCTAATTGCTGTGTTGCAAAAATGATGGAGAGTGGCCTTGCAGTGACATTGGAAAACTCCTTCGTTCAACATTTGCTGGTGCATCCCATCAGGTCCCATAGATGAAGCATATCCCATTTATTTGGTGGACCCTAGCCTGATCCTTCTGAACTCAGTCTTCCTTGTTCCAGACTTTTCTTCTTGTCTTGACATCTGGTATCCCCAGCAGCAAATCTTACTGAAATACCAAGGCAAAAAAGGCATTAAGTACCTCAGCATTTTCCATTTTTCCTGTCACCTCTCACCTAGCATCATTCAGTAGTTGGACACACATTTTTCCCAGTCTTACTTTTACTGCTGTTCTTGTTGTTGCTCTCCGTGTTCCTTGCCAGATTCATCTTCAGTGTCAGAGTTTGTGAGTGCATTGAGCATGTTGATTAAATGCATTTTCATCAGGAACAGTCAATATAGTGTCAGCAGTGCTTTGCTGCAGCAGCATACTGGAGTTTCTGGGGAATCTAGGTTCCTCAGCACCTAACTGTGAAGGGGTTCTCAGTCATGTTATGCTTGGATTTTCAGAAGCTCCTGGCAACATCCCAAAGACATAAAAGAAAGGAAGGAGATCCAGCAGTGGAGGAGAGATTCTTTTGTGACTTGGAAGGTGGAAGGGCTTGAAGGTTTCACTGAAGAATGGACAAAAAGACCTGTACCTTTTAGCTTCTTGAAAACAGATAGAAGATTGACTTGAAATTGAGTATCTGTGGCATTCTTAGATTCAGGAGATCCTACAGGCTGCTAGCTTAGGCATTGTGAATTGTAGTTCTAGAGAGCAGTACAGGCACAGAACAAGAATCTTGTCCAAGAGTTCTGTGTTCTCTTTATGACTTTTTTTATGTCTTCAGAGCTTCCCCTGAGCATGTTTCTGCCCTTGAATGAGTAATCCTGAGCATACTGTCTACTATTCCATAAGCGTCTCTGGTCTTTTTCTTGCAGGTTGTTTTCACATTGTCAGCCCATTTAAAAATGCAGTTCCATTATGAAGATGTACCATGTCTTCCCTAAAGTCAAAGGGTGGCTCATGTATCTCTTTATCATTACTGATTTCCAAAAACACCAAAGAAAAATGCCAGACATGGACGCAGGAGCATTCGGAAGCAAATGAATTTAACTGGCTCTAAGGCTGAACTTAATGTGGATGACACTAGTCTTAAATTTAACTAGTATGTTGCATTTGGCTAAAAAAATCCTGCTAGATGGGAAAGCACAGAGTGGATTGGTTGTCATATACAGCATCTTTTCTAGGAGGTTGTATCCTTCCACTGCTCCAGGAACTTGCTTATATATTGTGTTCTTGTCCTGCTTGTTCCATCTGTACTTGTATAAAACATATAATTCCACCTTGGATGCAAATATTTGGCTTTTATTTTCCATGGTGTTGTAAGATTCATGGTAGCCACATTATGATAGAGTTTTCTTATTGTAGCTTTTAAAGTTTGGTGTCTTTCAACATATAAATTGCATAATCTTGCTATAAGGCTAATTCAAGTTCTCATGGCTTCTAGAGGAAAACGTTGAACAGATTTGTCCCAATTTGTCTCATATTGAACTAAAGTTGTATGTGCAGTAATAAAAAGTTTATCTCCTACAGCCTGCCTTTCCTTTAGATGTTTTTCATTACTCTTTTTTGAGTATCTCTTCCTGTCTTTCAGGATCTCTTTTCCTTTGTTCTTTTCTCTTTTCATGACTCTTACCTTCCTGTCTTTAAGTTTCTTGGTCTTTGTGCTTTGTCTACCTTATTGCACTTATGCTTGTCTCTGTTCTTTGACCTGTGTTCAAGTCTCTGTTTCCACTAAAAATTGACTCTCATGTTTTGGCCCAGTGATTTGATGAGACAATACATAACACTGGGTACTTCAAGTATATTAGTAAAAATCTGATTTCAGAACAAACTATGAAACCTGAGTTCTGCTTCAGTTTTTTTCTTTGACATGTCTTTCTGTTTCTAATTTGATCAGTTACAACTGGAAGACGATCAGGGCGTGAATTTGGGACTTGAGAGCAGTTTAACACTTCGCCGTCTTCTGGTCTGGACATACGACCCCAAAATAAGATTAAAGACCCTTGCAGCACTTGTTGATCACTGTCAAGGTCTGTTTAACATTAGTTTCATGTTTCTGGGGATGTTATATAACTTTGAGTAGTTGTGCCTGTTAGAGGTGGGTATCAATAATACAAGTGCTTGTTTGGACTGGTTTTTTTTTTTTAGAAAACTTCAAGTAGGTAGTTCAGCTTCTCCCTCTTTTAGTTTGAACAAAGCATGATAAATTATAGTGCTGTGTTGATACATTCAGACTTACTACTTTTTTAAAACTAAAATATGCTCCAAAAATTCAATTTTAGCATGAAAATAGCTTTCCATGCTCTTTTCAGTTAATCATCTTTCAGAGAGTGGTACACTGAAAAAGCCCTACTAATATGTTATGAAATGGTTGGCTTAGTTTCTTTACAATATGTGAGTATTAAACAATTTCACTATATATGATGGCATAGAGGAGTCATTAGCAACTTGTCTTCAGATTCACGTGAAACAATTAAACTTTGCAAATCTGCTGATACCATGATTTTGTTGGTAATCCTCAGGAAGTCATGTTGGAGTTAGCCAGAACTTTGGCTGGTAGCTGACTAAACTGACCAGTAACTGATGCTTCTCCCTGATGGTGCTTCTGATTTAGGAGATTGTAGTCCTTTAGAAAGAGCATCTTAGCCAAAAAAAGCCTACAATACTTTCTTTTCTTTGATTATTGAAATTAGTGGCAAATTTTTTTATATGGCCTTTACTTTTAATACATTCATGAAAATATTGAGTTCCATGGCCTCTGCCAAGGAAGTGGTAAGCTGTGGAGCATGGCAGCAAAATCAAATATTCAGTCTGTTCTTTAATTTTATTTTTGACAACCTCTTACTTTTCAATTGCAAGAAGACTGGAGATATTACCAAATGGAGTCATAGGGGCAACTATAACCAAGAAACAGAAAAACTGTGTTTGTGTGCATGTATACACACAGAATATCTGAGAATGATACAGGAGAGAAGGAAAACATGTATAGGCTCCTTTAATGCTTCTCTGGAAGCATAACATCAACCTCTGTGATCTGATGCCTTGAATTTTGCATTCCTCTAAACTACCATAAAATAGACAGAGAACGCTGCTTAATGCTTTAGTGAGATTAATCATTCATGCCTTAAAACCTAGGAATTCTGTTAGCAATAAAAAAAAAATCTACTTTTGCTACATTTTAGAATTGCTGTTTAGCAATTCTGAAATGTAGACGCCTGGATAGCTAAAAGCAGTGGCTGCTAAATTTAAATGGAGTGCATATGGTTTTCTTTCAAATGTTTCTGTTCCTCTCCTTTTCTTCTTATAGGGAGAAAAGGTGGTGAACTAGCCTCAGCAGTTCATGCCTATACTAAAACAGGAGATCCCTACATGAGATCTCTGGTTCAGCACATTCTTGGTCTGGTATCCCACCCTGTACTGAACTTCCTGTATCGCTGGATTTATGATGGGGAGCTGGAGGATACATACCATGAGGTAATGTATGTGCTGCAGTAAACACTTCGTCTCTGCTTTGTGGTGTGATCATCTGTGGGAAACCTAGAGGAGAATTTGAAAAGTCGAGTGTGATGAAAATGTATAACATGAGTAAGGAATACATGCAGTAACAACCTGAAATATCACTCTATTCATTAATTCTTCATGAATTTGATACCTGCAGGTTGCAATATGTTGTCTTCAACAAATCATATGCTGGGTCTGGTTAGTAGAGTCAGAATGGTGTACTGACAGTAAGTCCTTGTTTCTGAGGACAAAACAATTCCTCTATATCTTTTCTTGCTTACAGTTGCAACAGTGATGTATGCAGAGTTCTTTGTAACTGTTCTGAATGCAAGCCTTGTATTTGGAGTGAAGCTCAGAATATTTTTCTCTGACTGCATACTGTTATCCTTGATAAATAAGTTCAGTCTGTCTAGCTGGGTAGAAGAGGTTATGGTTCCAGAATAGAAACTCTGCAGTTATTTGTTGTCACTTTTGTAACATCAAGTTCCAGTAATTGTACTTTTTCTTCTTGAAAATATTTTGTATGCTTTTCTAAATTCTCTCAACACTTTCTTGTCTCCAATCAGCACAATCTTTTTAAAGTGATTAAATTTTTTTACATTTTTTTTCCTAAGAAGCCAAAGAGTAATTTTTTAAAATTTGTTGAGTGCTTCTGAGACACATCTGAGTAATTTTACTTAAGAGTCAAATATGCTGCCTGTTTTCTTGGAATGTCCTTGTTTTGGTCAAAATTTAAATGAGTGACAATGGCAGCTGATCTTCAAGGTCAGAATTGTGTAAAATGTCAATGAATCTTTTTTTGGAAGTGTAAAACGTACTCTTTTTTTCCCCAGCTACTCCCCAGATAGGAGGTTTTATCTTTTTTGAATTTTATGTTTGTTAGCTCTAATCTCTGCATGTGCACTGGAAGGGTGTTCTTAATACTGAAAATTATTGTTGAATGTCTTCTACTGAAAGCTGTAATTTCATATGATAGAGAGTTTTGAACAAGGATAATTGGCCATTCTTGGGGAAAATGGTATTTGGAAGCAGTGAAAAAAGTTTGTGTCCAGAAAGTGGGTATATTGTTTGACAGGATGTGGACATAATCCATCCAAACTTCACTTCAACAAAACTAATAAAATAGTTTTAGTTTTTTACAAATGAGAGGATTCTCTTGTGTGAAGTTGAGAGACTATAGCATTTGATCACCACATCAATTGCAAAATTTATTGGGGTTTTTGGTTTTCTTGTGGCTTTTTTTTTTGCCTCTGTGTGTTAAAATAAGAGGAATAATAGGTGAAACTACAGGTTAGAGTTTACATAAATCTTCAGCTTTTAATATTAATTTCAATCTTCAGTTTTTTGTAGCTTCAGATCCTACAGTTAAAACTGATCGGTTGTGGCATGACAAATACACTTTGAGGAAATCAATGATCCCATCTTTTATTACAATGGAGCAATCAAAAAAGGTATGAATCTAAAAGTTCATCTTCTGATGATTTGTTTGTCCTCTGTTGCTGCTTGGATTTCTATTGAGAAAATAGAGGCCAAATTTAATGAAAAATAATTGTCTCAGGAATTTTAGAAGTGTTTGCTGAGGAAAGCTATTATAGCTATTATACTGTATTTCTCCTTTCTATTTTCTAACTGTTAAACTTTGAGGAGATCTCAAGGAACAGGAAAATAAGTTTGTATTTAAAACCTTTTCATATTAGCATTGCAATTCTGAGTTGCTGTAATTGGGATTGTGAAACTAAGAGCACAGAAGGATGACAAAACATGTTGTTGTCCTGATGGTTGTGGATGGCTTGTTTGTTTTTTCTTTTTTCTTATAAACAACTCACCTTTTAAAAAATCCTGTTTTGTTCAGGTCCTTTTAATAGGAAAATCCATTAACTTCTTGCATCAAGTTTGTCACGATCAAACTCCATCCACAAAGATGATTGCTGTTGCAAAATCTGCAGAGTCTTCAAAAGATGGTACAGTATTAATATTATTCACTATTTCCCCTTTGAGCTGACCTCCCGTACTCTACATGGCTTAGACTGTAAACTGACTTCATGGATGGTGGGGTGGAAAGGAATATAATATTCCCATCTGACCTAAAATGCAGATAATTTAATGGATACTTCTTTTTTACAAAAGATGTGTGATGATGCATGTGTATAATTTTCTAAATCTGATAGGTTTGCTGGATGATTGTTAATTTACTGAGTTTGTGAATGAAACCATTCCAGAAACAGTCTGCTTTCAACTGCCTCAGCTGGGGTGGGAGCAGGGATAGTCTTGAATGCTGCAATAAGAGTTTAGTGTCTTTGACTTCTCATCAAATACACTGCACCTTACAATTCCATAATACTGAATTAATTTTGTGGTTGAAAAATAAAAAATAGTCAGTTAGTTGTAAAGAAGAGAATAAGTAATAAAAACAGAGCAGAAGCCTTTCTAGCCTTTCTGTAAATGAACTTTACCAGTATATCAAAAAATAAGTACGTGGAAGGTTAGTAAAATTCTTTTGGAAGATTACTTAAAATTTGGATTGCCAACTGGTGATCATGGAACCAAAACTTAACTATTAGAATTCCTTCAGGTTATTTTGTTTTATTTAGAATAGATCTCAGTTTTAATGAATGTAAACTTATATACCATTTGTGGTTATTTTTTGGTGGCATATTTGTTGCATTGTTATGATGAAAGATAGCAGATAGTAGACATCTAAACCAAGGAGACTTTGTCTAAATACGAAGCAAAGAATGTGTAGGATGCTGCTACATCTCAGAGAAAAGACAGATTGCTGCCTTCTGGCAGAAGTGATATTTTGCTACTGTGACTTCTTTTGATAACTTGTTTGATACCAAAGATAGTCTAACTGTTGAGATATAGCTCACTGGGATAAGTTTTCTGATGCTAATAATATAAATATTTTTCTGTCAGATTCTTGTTTTTGAAGAACATACTTCTTAACACTTTATAACATAATATTTCTTATATATAGCTTTAAAGTTTGCGTAGGTGGGGTTGTTGGGTTTGGATTTGTTGGGGTTTTCTTCTCCTCCAGATAACCTTGGATTAGTTTTAATATTCACTCTTTACAATGTGGACTTCTGACATGAGTACCTCCATGAAAAATGTTCTAGTAATAAAATCCCATTCCTATCTGAAAGAATGTTTTCTAATAATGTGATTTTTGTACCATGTTCAGTGCTTCCTTAGTCAAAGATAAGCCTAAAATGCAGAAAGGGATCAGTTAAGTGAATAAGGGCTGTGCATTCGAACAATCGTCTTGCCAGCTACTCCTGGAAAAAAGGAAAAAATATTCTTTGTCTGCACTACTTTCACCACTTTATACAGCATATATGGCCATGCTTTTCCAATATTTCTTTAAATTTGCACTTATTTCTCTCTCTGTCCTGGTTTAAGGCAAATTTGGGAGGAAACTTCCAAAGAGGTCCCTCTAGAAAGCAGATTTAAGCAACCCTTCCCCCAGCTGGTTCGGGAAAAGATATCCTTGGAGAAAAATGGAAAAAATTGTTTATTTAATAAACAAAGTATTCACAAGCATAAAAAATGAATAATATTAAAAAATAAAACCTTTTGCTGTTCTGAAGGGATGGCAAATTCAGAAACTCCTTGATTGAATGGAAGATATGCACAAATGCAGGTTTCCTGTTGTGTAGAGGATGAGCACTTCAAAGCACCTACATTATCTTATGTGCTGAGAATAAGTGTTTGAGACAGAAGTGTAGCTTGAGAAATATCTTACTCTATCTGCAGTGTGCTGAAGGCCTGCTGAGCTTACAGTTGGTAGCCTCAATACCTCATGGTATTACATTGCTTTAATTCTGCATGAAACTGCATTTGTGTTTAGGGCATTTTACCTGTTCAATCCTGAAAGAACGTTCTGTGTCAGGGATGTTGGAAGTGCTTCTTTTTGTGCTTGTTTGTGCCATCTAACAATATCCTGAAAGTCCCTTTAGATAATTACTTATTGTTAAGATCGTGGAAAGCAAGGATGCCAACTTGAGTTCTGGATGCTTTTTCTCATTTTAAGTCTGAACATTTAATGGGTTTGTCTGTATTATTTATTTATTTCATTTGCTTTGGAACCTTAACTATCATGTTTCCCCAGTTTCCTTTTGGTGCTGAAGTAATCATGGTGTGGAAAACTGTCAAATGTGTTAAAACAAGAAGTCTGACATAACTGTGTAGAAGTTGGCCATCTTGCCTGGCAGGGAATTGTAGCATCTGGAAGAGAGGAATAGTAACAAAGGCCAGTAAAGTGACCTCAGCTCCAGCATATAGCTGTCTGTAGTTTGGGTACTTCTGGACCAGGAATGACACCGTATTCAGTAGCAGCTCATGGACCTGCCTGTCAGTGCTTTTAGCCTGACCCTTTCTTTATCCTTTCCTGGCTTTTCAGTGTTCTGAAATAATATTGCAGTTTTCAAAACTTGTGCCTAGGCCTTGTGTTTGTTGGTGTAAACAACCTTTTAAGCAATTTTTCATGTCAGACAGGAGTGCTGCATTTTGCCTGTGCTGGGAGCTGTGTCTGTTTATTACAGCTACATATGTAAAATTGACTTGCCAGTCTGAGCTGAAGGACTGTGGCCAAGTCGCTTCCTTCAAGGTGAGAGGATCAGTACTAAAGAGAGGGGAAAGACTGCTTTTTCTGCTGGAGATAATGAGAAGTTGAGACTGGTCTGTGTATCTCAGAGCTACTGCCTAGACATGCTCACCCTGTGAGTGGAGACAGAACCAGCATGCCTGACACGGTGGGCTGTCTATAGACAAGCCAGGGAGTTGCCTGCTGGCTTTGCTTGAGCCTTGAGCCATTTCTAGGCCCAGCCTCTGTGTCCAGGGGCTGAAGAGATTAGCTAGAAGTTTTTCTGGATTGGCTTGTTCCCTCTCTCTTTGTCTGTAAGGCTCACAGTATCTTGAGGAAAGACACTTGAACTTACTGCAGGTTGTATTAATTCTCACATACTTAAGGTTGATGTGTGTTACTTGACTAAATAGTATTTCTCTAGTCTAGGGATTTTAAACACAGCAATTTATTATAGAAGTGTCATCTCTCTGATGTCTCTTGCACTTTGTGTCTTATGGAGAGTTTCAGTGGTTACTGAATGATATCTTGAAAAACTCCAGGAATGTTAGTGCACCAGACATATAGGCTTCCCTTCTTAAAGAGTGACTTCTTTATTAGAGCCACTGCTTATTTCTTCAATTCATAAGTATTTTATTAATTGAGTAGATAAAGTGAGAGTATATCCTTCAATATGAAGAAGGTCTGACTTATGATAGTGGGCAATCCAGTATTTGGAGAATTGCCCCATGTAGCCTGAAGAGGCCACAGTTCTTGCTATCTCATAACAGTTTTACTGGAGTCCCTTTCTTGATGAGCTTTGTAGTTGTAGAAAACAGTGAAATTTAAGCTTCCTCCTGCTTTCTACTGCTTCCTGCTTTCTGTCCTCAAATTGCTATGCATGAAAGATGGAGAGAAAATATCAGGTTGCTGGGTATCCCCCAGATAACTCAAGCTTATTCCTGTTTCTCTCATTCTCTTATCTGTGGAAACTCTCTTCTTTTGAGTGTTTCAGCATTCTGATTCTTTGATTTATTTCCCCCTCTCTCTTACAAGTGCTGTCTGATTTCGATTCCTCCCAACAAACATTTTTCCTAATTCTGTGCTTTTAGACCTCCAGAAATTATTTGATTTTTAAACAACAGTATTTCAGCAAGCTTAAAAATCCCCAGCTTTTTCTGTAGAAGTGCTGTAACGTGAGCTTCTACTGGAAAGTGCAATCTGGGCACAGATTAAAAATAATATTGTTGAGTATAGGCTGCTTTAAACTTGCTTTCACATTCACTATGGCAGATGTGTAACACAGTGAAGAAATGGCAGTTTTTCTGTTTGTGTATTTCAACTCCTAAGCTTGTTTGCCTCAGTTTTTGAAAACTACTAATTTAATTTTAATTTTTGTTTCCTTTTAGCTGCTGATTTGTTCACAGATCTGGAAAACGCATTTCAAGAGAAAATTGATGCAGCTTATTTTGAAACCAGCAAATACCTGCTGGATGTTCTCAATAGGAAGTACAATTTGCTGGAGCACATGCAGGCCATGAGGCGCTACTTGTTACTTGGTCAAGGAGACTTTATCAGGCATTTAATGGACTTGCTCAAGTAAGACAACAGGAAGGGTAATTATGTTGAATTTCTAATGATTCTGTGCAAGATCAGCACAGAAACTGTTCTGGTTTTTGAAGAGGACTCTCAAAGTACCTTGTTCAATTAAATCTTTGAGTAATAACTTTTAAATTCTATTTTGGGTTTAATTTCTCTGACCCTGTGGCTTAAAATTTGTTCTTTCTTTTTGATAGGAAGTACATACAGTACCATTTGAGAAAGTCTTGAGAAGTTGTACTAATACAGATATCTTTATGTTGGCCCTGTGACAGCCTCAAGGATGTTGGCACCTCTCTTGGTCCTGTCAGCATGTTTAAGCAGAAACCTTCTGCTCTTGATGCCAGCTCAGCTGGAATTATTAGGCCTCTATGTTTTGGAGGTGTTTGGTCCAAAATATTGTGTCAAAACCCTTCAAAAGCAATTTAAAAAAATATAATTGATTCCTCATTGTCTTCTGTTTCAAGCACTCTGGGACACCCACAACTAATGATTCCAGTTCTTAAAGAGTATTTGCAGTCTCACTTTTACATGCTGTTGCTACTGATGAAACTTCTTCAATCAGAAGCATTGGCTTGCCAAGTTTTTCTTTGATCTAGAAGGCAGGCTTTGTAATAAAGCCTTCATTAACTTGTTTGTAAATCAAAATCAACAGTACATGATCACACTTTTTTATGTGAAGCAGAATGAGGTTGGTTTGTGGAGTCAGTATTACATTTGAGGCAGGAGGAGTGAGAGACTTTCCAGTACTGATCCTGAGGGAGAGAGGCAGTAAAAAAGTTGCATGTTACAGCTCTTTGGAAAGTTGAAGTTATGTAGAGGGGTGGGCTTCCTTGCTCCTGCCAGCACTTCTGAGCCTGAGAGGTGGCTATCAGTAAGTTTATCAAAACAGAAGTGAAATTATTGGTTTGATGGGCTCATGATGTAATCTGCCTCATTTAAAGTAAGAATGCTACTCAGATGACAGGCTAGCTAAACTAGCAATCCTGGTAACTTCAAATTACTGGCATTAAATGAGGATTAAGTTATTCCTCATGCTAATATTCAGGAGTGTAGCTGCATATGAACAGACATTCTACTTGTACTCTGTGCAAATATTTTGCTCACTGATTCTCTTCCTGATTAAGTCTGAAAGAGTAATATGAGAAGTTTTGAATGTTGGTTAGAAAAGGGTTTTGCTGTATGCTGCAGTGACTACTGAAGTGCTGCTGCAGAACATTTCAGTAATGTGCTGTGACTGTTTTATAACCACCAGACCAGAGCTTGCACGACCAGCTACAACTTTATATCAGCATAATCTAACTGGAATCCTGGAAACGGCGGTGAGAGCCACGAATGCCCAGTTCGATAATCCTGAGATCCTCAAGCGATTGGATGTTCGACTTCTGGAGGTCTGTTGCACCATGGTGACTCTTGAAACATACCTTTGTGTGTGTGTATACATGCAGACATCTATATGCAACTAAATTTTCAAATGTGAATACATTTCCCCCCTTCCTTTCCACAGAAGTTTACTTTAAGTAGTATAAAGGTCATTTAATAAGTCATCCCCTTTTTGCTTTCCCTGTCTATTTTTGTATTTGTATTTCAAGGTGTGGGTTTACAGTAATTGATGCTGGTGGCCCTAACTTGAGGTTCTCCAAACAGCTCTTGCTCTTAAAAGATGTGGGGCAGCAACAGCAACAATGCTGTTGCTTTTACAAGAATTGGGGCAGGAAGGGACAGGTTGGTGTGTGTGCCTCATTCTTGCCTTGAGTTAAGAAAAGGGAAGCAATGAAAGCATATTGCGTGGAAGAGGCCTGTGGTAAAAAATTTTGAGTTAATTTAAAAGCTTCAGTCCCTGGGGTGAGACTTTAATTATGAGCTGTAGCGTCTGAAATAAGTTCAGATTCCAAAGGAACTTTTTGTTACCTTTGTTTTCCTTTACTAGCCTCATTGGAGAAACACTGATATTGCAAACATCAATATTTGTGTGAGATCAGTCTCACTCTTGTATCAAAGGATTTGATCCATTTTTGCCCAATCTGCTACTTTAAACAAGAAACTCCTGTATCTGTTGTAGATGTGGATGCTTGTTTGCTCATAGGCCCTTCAGAATGAAAGAGTAAGCAAGTAATGCTTGGCTTCAGCTTTAGTATGCTCTGATTATGCACTGACAGTAGCATATCTTTAATACAGGTATCTCCTGGGGACACTGGATGGGATGTCTTCAGCTTGGACTATCATGTTGATGGGCCAATAGCAACGGTAATGGCTCTGAATGTGTTTTGGATGCTGAATTAAATTGTAAAGTATTTTTTTTTCTAATTGAAGTAACCTCTTTTTGTTCTGGAGTGTGAAATCAGAGATACTACTTTTTTTTTTTTTTTTTTTTTGCATCTAGGATGTACCCACTCTATCAACAGTTAAGCAAAAATATCAGTTCTTAGCAGTTAACTTTGAGTGCTGAAAAGATGCATTTAAAACAGTCATTACTGAAAATCACTAATTCATTTGTTCCAGCACAGTTTTTAGCAAGTACTTAATAAATTGGGTGCTCCTATTCTTTGGTAATTGCTAGTCTGTAGATACTAATTTGGGAAAATTTGCAAGGAACTGAAGAATGTGTTTGTGGAGAACTTACTTATGCTGTCTAAATGGCATTTGATAAGTAGTTGCACTGTTTATCAGAATGAATTTAGCCTCTATAAAGAACTTATAAAGAACTTCCTTTTTAAGCAGGACAAACTGAGTCTGACCTGCAGAAGGAATTTTCATATTCAGCTTTAAAAGAGGCTTAGGCTTTGCTGTGTTCACCCCTTCTTACACTTCTGTCAGTGCCCCCTGTCTACTTGAGTGCTAGGTAAATGTTCAGCCCTCAAGGGAGAATCTTTCCAAAAGCTCTGGGATTTCCAGGAAACTTTTTTTTTTTTTACAGTATTTACCAATAAACTGCAGAGATCAGATAAGATGGACTGTGAAGAGGTTCTTGGTACATCAGGATATATGGTATGTCTATTAATTTGTACTGATATTTTCTTTGTTTTGTAGGTATTTACACGTGAGTGCATGAGCCACTATCTAAGAGTATTTAATTTCCTTTGGAGAGCAAAGAGAATGGAGTACATTCTTACTGATATATGGAAAGGGCACATGTGCAATGCAAAGCTTCTGAAAAGTATGCCAGGTGAGAGATGTCCAGAAGGATGACATACTTGTAAAATGGATATAGGTGACTCCATTTTAAACTGTGTTAAGAGGGGAAAAAAGTGTCTGATGAATGATGTTCAGATTAATTTTGTGGTTTTGGTGCTCCTCTTGACTGGCTGTTTAATGGTAGATGATGATGATGAAGGTAAAATAATTGTAAATAGAAGTTTCCTATCTGTTATTTTACCTTATCCTTGATCTCTGTCTTGAAAAGTTACATTAATTGTCTTTCTGCTGGCTCGGTTATGAATGAGACTGTAACTCTTCCATCTCTTTGTATTAATTTTCCTTGATGCCTTCTTATTTGTACCCCATATCTCCCTCTTTCTTAGGCTGTCAAGTCTCATACATGCACAGTTCTGAACTTCCTAGTTTTACCTTCACTTACTCCCTCTGCTTTTGTTTAGCTAAGAACAGAAGAGGCTAAGAAGAGAAAGATATTTGAGAAGAAATAGGAAAGCTCTGAAATGTAGTGGTTCTGGTGTATGTTTCATGGACTGGGACTTTTTGATCCTATTTCTCAGCTACAGAATGTAGCCATATTTGTGAGCATCAGTACTTGGCTCATTCTTGATATTTTTTTTTTATCTATCTACATTTCTTTCAGTAAAAAATAACTGTTGAGAGTTAAACTTCTTTATGGCATAGTGATACTTAAAAATTTATTGGTTTATAATAAGAACTTTTGGTGGGTGGGATAGGACATCTGGCCTCAGAAGGTCACTGCTGCTACCATATAAGATTAGTGGCTGTGCTGTGAAGTGTTCAATCTGGTGAAAATAATTTACCAAGGTGATTTGTTGGCTGTGCTTGTCCTTGCAGTCTTTAACATGCCATCTCTTTGGATTTTTTACAGAGCTTTCTGGGGTGCTGCATCAGTGTCACGTTCTGGCATCAGAAATGGTCCATTTCATTCATCAAATGCAGTATTACATTACATTTGAGGTATACTCTTCCCACCCAGTTAGTTACTTAGAGAATGAAACACTTGTAATATTCTGTATGTGTTGTGTGTCTTAAATTTCAAAGAGCTTGTCATCTAGCAAATTAAAACAGCCTTGCCTCTATCATTGCTCCAGGTACTTGAATGTTCATGGGATGAACTCTGGAACAAGGTCCAACAGGCACAGGACTTGGATCACATCATTGCAGCTCATGAAGTTTTTCTGGACACAATCATAGCTCGGTGCTTGCTGGATAGTGATTCCAGAGTAAGTCTTCTCCTTTGCATGAAATTGTAACTTTATGATCTTGGCATATATGTCAGAAATGACCTTCTTTAATGTTGTATGAGTAAAGGGAAAAGTAGTTTTTATTTCTCTGGTATAGGATTTTATAATGGTAGGTTCTGTACCTGCTGCCCAGACACAGTGACACATGTTGATAATAACCTTGCTGTAGTGTGGGCTAATTGTTTTTCATCCTAAGAAGCTGTGTGATCATGGAACAACTGACTTAGGGCTTTGCAGAACAGTCTCTCCAGCTGTGTAAAAAAGATTTTTTCTTTTGCTTTTCTTTCACTTTTTTCTTTGCTCCTTTTCTGGAGAAGGGTGATAACTTAAAACTCTTGTGCTGTACAGCTGTTTAGTTATTTTGTTGCCTGTCTCACAGGTGCTTCTCAACCAGCTTCGAGCAGTTTTTGATCAGATCATTGAGCTCCAGAATGCCCAAGATGCAATGTACAGAGCTGCTCTGGAGGAGCTGCAGCTGAGGTTGCAATTTGAAGAGAGGAAAAAACAGCGTGAGGTTGAGGTACAATAAGGATATTTCCTGAATGTGAAAATGAATGGAGGCTTTTGATATATGGAAGATTTTAGATATCTTGTAGAGGTGAAGTAAAATGAAAAACATAGTTGGGACAGATGTGAAAGTCATCAGCAGTTGCTAGTGACTTCAAGCAAAACTGCTGAGTGGCATTCTTGATTTCTGTCTTGCCCAAAATCTGAGTTGATTTCTCTAGTGGACTTAGGAGGATGAAAAATTTGGGGCTCTTTTAGATGAAGTAAATAGAACCCTTTTGCAAAGAATGCCACAGCTCCATATCTGCCTCCCTACTATAAGATTGATACAGTGTTGATGTGATAGTTACCTTGTTAATAAACCTCTTGTTTCTTTCTTGTACTGTACAACCATCAAGGAGGGTCTTAGAGTTTCCATATTGGAGGCTCTGTGTTTGTCTTTCTATCAAAATGGTTGGTTTTTATAAACCTGATATAGCTGGCCAGAAGGTGGCCCAATTAGCAACTTGAATCATGTGATGCTTCACCTCTTAATTTGTTTGGTTTCTGTGTAGGGCAAGTGGGGTGTAACTGCATCAGAAGAGGAAGAAGAGAACAAGAGGATGAAAGAATTTCAAGACTCAATACCTAAAATGTGCTCACAGCTGCGAATACTCACTCACTTTTACCAGGTACCTCTTAAATTATGTTTTACTGAAATATACTGAGTTTTGTGTAGAAATGAATTTCAAATATTGAGGAGGTGTAAATTCTGTATTCATGTGTGTGCAGTTCATGGAGCTAGGTCTTTGTTTTGTCCTTCTCTACTTATAAGCCCGTGTTCACTGTTCCTAAGTAGTCAAAAGTTTTGTGATCATTTATGTTCCCCTGACAAAGGAGGAGAGTAATTTCATGCAAGTTGTCTGCTTCCTGCAGTAGGAAAGCAATAGCTATCTTTTGGTGTAGTCTGAGAAAAAGATAAAATTCCTTCTGCATTCTGTTTTTACTTCAATCTTTGCAAGTCATTTCTGTTAAAGATGGCAGAAAGTTTCCTATTAAGGCCCTAACACTTAAAATTAAGCTCACTGGGGTGGACAGTGAATGAGATGTTTGGGGGAACATATGCAGGCTATCTTCTATAAGTTATTTATTCTGGTTTTGTTTTTATTTGTTATATCTGATGCTAAGGCTACCATTCCCCATAATAATAAGTCTTTAAGTGTAGGTTGTGAATGAATTGTGGTTTATGTGCCCTACAAACAAGTTGGCAATGTAGGTTTTGCCTGCTTAGACTGTATTCATGCTGAGCCCTGCTATGGATTTTCCACGCAGGATTTCCCATGCCAGCTTTGGTCACCTTTGGAAGTAATGGAGTGCTCTAGCTATGGGTGTGTTCATGTTAATATTTACTGGAGATTAGGAGTGAGCTCTTCAAGTGAGTTTTCCCATCCTCCCAAAGTCGTCTCCTTTCCTGTGTCCTGCAGGGCTCCTGCAGTGGTGTGACAAATGGGAAGATGGGATACCCAAGCGTGCCTCCCACATGCCAAGTGCAAATCCCCCCCTAAATCATTCCAAATGCTCAGTCTGCTTGGGTCTGCAGCACTGGCTGCCCTCCTGGGCACATGCTTTGCTGCTCTGGGGTGCCCTGTGCTGCTGTACAACCAACACCAAATGGGTGTGTGGAGCCAGCAGTGCTCTAGTCCATGTGCCTGCAACATGGACTCAGGGTGAGGTCTGTGTTGGCACAGGTTGGGTCCTGAATGCTGCCCTGAGGCAGTGACACACAGAGGCAGCTGCTCTACAGCCTTGGAGCCTTCAGATGGAGTGTGCCAGCAGGGCACAGGGAGCGGAGAGCACACTTTAAGAGACCAAGCTGTTTGCACTGGAGACTCTGGCATGCATGGCAGATACTTGGAAAGTAAAAATGAAGCTCTGGGTTTTTGCAGAAAGAATGAATCCAGCATAAGTGATTTTTTAACTGTTGGATATGACCCCTTGTGCTTGCCTTTCCCCAGATTCTCCCAGGCCATTTACCAGGTCTGTGCACCACCCAATGTGCAAAACACACCAGGGATGTTTTCTTAGCTGTCTCTTTTGTTTTTCTTTCCTCCTCAGGGAATCGTCCAGCAGTTCTTGGTCCTGCTGACAACCAGCTCGGATGAGAGCCTTCGGTTCCTGAGCTTTAGGCTGGACTTCAACGAGCACTACAAGGCCAGAGAGCCGCGGCTGCGTGTGTCGCTGGGCACGCGGGGCAGGCGGAGCTCCCACATGTGACACAGCTGCTGAGGGGCTCCCCAGGGACAGCACCTCGCTGGACAGGCCACCAGTGGTGACAGAATGCAGCCAGGCTGTGTGATCCGTGTCCCCATTGCTGCTGGCAACACGTTCCCAGTCAGTGATTGTGTGACACTGGATAGCAGAAAGCAAAAAAAGCAGGGTTTTTTACACTGATGTTTCTAGACTTACCAGACTGTATGGGCTGATTGAACCTCATCCAATCTACTTGTTAAATCATCCTTTTAAAAATGCCAGTTTTATTTGAAGCTTTCTGAGCTTTTCCCACTGTAACGTATATCTGTGTCAAAGAAATCACACATCTTTTGTTTATAGAAAGCACCGTTTCCTTTTTTAAAAAGAAAATAAGAAGGTTATTTTTTCTATATGTACTTGTTCTATTTGAAGAGAGCTTTTGTTAAAGCCAACAGATCAGGACCCAGACCTATTGTCCTTGTTAAGAAGCTATACAGCATTTCATTATGCTGATTTTCAGTGTTGTGATGTGTTTGACTGTGTGAGAAACTTTGTATCAGGAGACATAAAGTTATATTTAATTTTTTTGTTGTTTTCAAAGTTAAAAACCTGGAATAAAAATTTAGTAGGGAAATTCTATGGTTACTGTACAGGAGCAAACTATAAAAGCAGAGTCAGGAGTGTATCTGTTGCACATAAGACCTAAAAATGAGGTTAAGGCCTCTGTACTGAAGGAAAGTGTTGGTTAAGCTTGAATACTTAATGTTCAAAATCAGATATGTAGAAACAAACTGACTTAGCTAATGTTGACTTCATTCTCTTCTCTTTCCTATTTTTTTCATTGTAAATATTTATATATTGCTGTCCAGATGTTGGGGAGAGGGGGATTCTTCTTTTGCAAAGTTGTCATTATATCAGGTCATTTATTATGTTCCACAAGTGCGAGCTTAGAAAAATAAAAACACAATTATCTTTCACACAAGTGTGTTGCTTTTTGTAATTGAAAGTTCATGATTTTTTCACAGGTCAAGAAAGGAGAAGCTTCTGGTTAGAAGCATATTGATTTATAGAACCCATTGCAGGATTTTGATGCTGTTCTTACCTGCAGTGAGAGTTGTGTGCAGTTCATTAATTAACAATTACCCTTAGATCAACCAGGTCTGTGGCCTTTTTTGCCCTTTTGACCTCACTCTGCTTGAACCTTTGGGAGTCAGAGGCACCTGCTAGGCAGTGCAGGTAAGGCTGCTGGGACTCATCATGGCAGTGAGTTCTGATGGGGATCATGTGCTGCTGATTTGCAGCCCTGAGCTAGCTGCTTTGTTCTCTGGACACCAGGATTCCTGTTGTGCAGAGCCTTGGAATGCTTGCTTTTGTTAAAGCATGGAAGGCTTTTCACCCTGTGCCCTGCTGGTGCAGGCAGCATTTCAGCTGTGAGCAAGGGTGGACTCTGTGAGCCAAGGATGCTGAGCTTGGTCATGGATCATTGACAGGCAGGAGTAACTCAGTTTTTACCAGTATGGTGCAAGCATATTGTAAAGTTTGGAAGAACAGCAAAGATTATTTGAATGTGTTTTGACCAAAACTTGGGAAAAAAATCAGCTGCACGAGCGCTCTTTTGGCCATTGGGTTGAGAGATGTGTTGCATGATCACATCACTAGAAAAGTCAGAGGCCAGAGAGGCAGCACCAATGTTGGAACTAGAGGACAAGTTCCAGACGAAGGTTTAAATTCTCTTTGCTCCCAAAATTAATCCAGCAATACCCAGGAAACTCACAGTAGTGGACATACTAAGAATGATCATTTTGAGGTGATTCTACAGCAACCTGTTGATCTGGAAAAAGTCTTCACTACTTCAGGAGTTGCCCTGATTGTCAGGCTGAGGGGACCAGCCATTGTCCCCATTATCCTCATGCTTCCTTGTGGGTGGACACCAGGCCCTTATCCTCTAACCTGGCAGCTGGTATGTTTATTTCATTTTACACACGTTTTCTTGTGACAAGCTCACCTCTGTCAACAATTCCTAACAAGTGGGAGAGAAATGATCTCATATTTCATTTGGGCCCAAAGACCAATATTGAATTCTGCAAAAATGCACAGTGACAGGCTCCTGCTGCTTTCCTTGTAGTGGATGGCAGCAGCACCATTAAGGTACATTTCTGAGGAGAAACGTGGGAGATTTTCACCTCTTTATTTTTTAACACTGAAGTTATATACTGCAGTCAATGTTAAAGAATAATTCTTAACAACACATTTACTATACAAGGATTTTCATTTTTTATTTTTTTTTAATGCACACTTCTGACTGGTAATTTCAGTGTTTTTTTCCTTAGAGTTAGTGTCTGAAGATGCTGGAATAAGCCCAGCTCCTCCTCTTTGTATCCTGTCCCAGAGCCATTGCTAACTGAGCCTGTGGGCTCAGCCCCTTCCTTTTCAGGGTTGCCAAGGCCTAAAGAAATTTTGCACAAACTTCAGTAAAAGTAGAAATGCAGAAACCAAGAATAAAACTATCACCCAACTTAGGGTGTCGTACAATATGCAACACCCTTCTGGGTGAAGGGCTATCTGTGTGGTGTATAATGCTTTAAAAAGAAAAGAGCTGGAAAATATTTTCTTCTTTTAAACTGCAAGGGATACTGTTCTGGTAACTGAAGAGAAATAATATCTTAACCAGTATGAACTCTGAAGAAGAAGAAGAAGTTAAAAAACTACCCCTGAAAGTTTTATCTCCCTCTGTAAATTCTAACAGCTCGACTGGACCAGGGCACAGTATGATGCAGTTTAGTATTTTAGAAGCATCCACATGATATAATGTATTTTCCAGTGAATAAGTTATAAGCTTAGGGTAGGAGATCAAGGACAGAATATAATCATAATCCAGTTTTATTTAAGTGGTTCTATTCAGTCAAGGCCCTGTGTATTTTCTCCTCTTATACCAGATGCAGTGAATAAATGCCAAGGTCTTTCAGCCTTCCACAGGAGCATACTATTTATTTTAAAAGCCTAAATCTATGTGATTTGTTTTGTTAAATTTGTGGAAGGATTTTAGCTTCCTCCTGTCACATATCTAAGATGTTCATGTTTTGGACGAGAACTTTTTCAACCTTTTAAAATAGCATTCTTATCAAGGATGGCCAATTATCTTTGGTCAATTTGAAGCTACAACTTCCAGTGTGCTACATCTAACAATGACTTTCAGTATTGAGGATACTCTTCTAGTACATATGTGACTTTTTAAACACATTAAGAGTTGAAAGGTAATAAATGACAGGGGGAAAGGGAGATATTTGGACAGAAAATTGAAGCTTTGTTGTAAACTTCTAGACTTAAAATTGGATTTGTCTGTGATCTTGCATGAATGTTTCCTGATGCTGGCCTTAGAAACAAGCTGTGGCTGTGCACATTTGTACTCATTTCAATTTTCACCTTAATGAGCAGCCTCAGAGATGACAGAATGTATTTCATACTCACATAAGGGTGCTCAGAGACTTCTCCGAAGTGCCTCATTAATTTTGAAAATCATCTGTTGATTACTTGAAACCTAAAATGCCACTGTAGCTTCTAATAAGGTTCTAGTAACTGGAGAGAGGGAAAAGTTGGGAGAGTTGCACGAGATGGGTGAATATTGGCAAGTAGAGCAGGGACAGGTACAAGAACCTACTGTTTCAGAAGTCAGAGGAAATAATTCTGTCTGGTTTCTACAAAGACATAGTAACCATTGCCTGCTTTACCCCATTTAACAAAACCAAGGATAGTAATGAACAATTACAAGTAAAGTACTTTCTTAATCTACAGTTGTTCACAGTGAAAATTTCTGCTGCCGTTGATTGGACATGTATCATTCTGAGGGCTTGCTGAACTACAATTTTAAAATACAATGAAAACATGTTATTTTTATGTTGACAATGAATACTGTGGTTTTAAGGTATGAACCACTCAGAATCCCTGAAGTAACAGGCTTCCTGATGTAGTATTTTAACTATTTTTGTTAGCTGGTGCAATGCAGTCCTTAAGGTGTGAAAATCACTCCTAAGGATCAACTTGGTGCTTTCTTTGTCCAGAAGAGCAGCAAAGGTACCTCAGCCAGTATTTATTATCTTTCTTTTTGTTCCAAAGTTAGCTTTTTGCTAATGCGCTCTGACAAACCAGTATTGTACATTCTTTCATAACATTGTTGGACTAAAACCTGAGGGCTGCATGAGTGGAAATTGAGACCCAAATGCAGGTGAAAAGCCAAAACTAACCAGAGGGGTGTGGGGTCAGAGAGAACACAGAGGTCAGGAGAAATGAAGAAGCCAAACTGGTGAATGTTCATTCACAAAAGGAGAGAAGGGCAGAGAAGAGAGCAGGAATCCTGAAAGGCATCAAATGGTGGCCAAAGAGACACTCAGGAAATAGTAGAGAAGGAAAAACATACAAAGAAAAATCTGGGGAGTGTAGGAGGCGAAATTTCTGTCACTGCACAGTTAATTTACTTTAGCTCTTTGTGGAGCAAATTATGTTAAATGTGACATAGAAAATTAATTATTTGCTTTTGAGTTACCTGCCACAAGAACAAGGTCGCTAGGCATCTAGGATGCCTCTCACTTCAACAATGGAAATATTCCCAAAGCTGCTCAAAGCCACTTTAAAGTTTTTCCAAAAATTACCAAGAGAGAGGTAAAGAACAGTCTTCTGCCTTGCATTCTAGAAGGCACTGCATTTACTCTTTAAAAGAGAGTATTTGCACTGAGTTTTACCTCTTGCTTTTGTTGAACCTGCTGAAGAGCATAAAGAAACAGAGGGAAGTTACAGACAAGCTTGCAACAGTAACTAAAAAGGCAACTTGGAGCTTTCCTTTAACAAACTGATGTGTAAAAATAAGGTATGGAGCATATTACGATGGGTAGAAAAAAAAGAAACTAAAATTCTCCAGAAAACAAGCAATTGAATCATCAGATGGAGGGAAGTGAAATTGCGCCATTTAGTGGTGAACAGGAAGCATAAAGAGAACCTAAAATATGGGATGAAAATGGTATTTGATAAATGAGAAAAGCATAATTTCCACCCATTGCAAGTTTATTAATGCAACTAAAGTGCAAGACAAAACCAGAACCAGATCCAGACTTATCCCAGTGTTAGAACACGTGCACGGATTCCAGTATTTCACAGGAAAAATGTTCTGGAAATCTAAAGAAAACTCCTTCAAATGAAAGGGTCAAAACAGATATTAATAACAGAATAGGAAATAATTACAAAAAAAGAGTAATTGGATGGTAGCCAGGAAGCAAAATAAAATAAATGTTACCACTTCCTTGATTGAGGCTGTAAAAGGGCAATGCTGTAAGTGACTCAGAAGAAATAGCTGAGTAGAAGAAATTTACAGCTGCTTGTGCCTTGAACTAGAGGGTTTCTTAATGGACAGTTGTATAACTACAGGCTTATTTTAAGCTTGACCTTTCTCCTTTATAAATAAAGAACTCCTCAAAATAGTATTTAAAGGGGTAGGAAGGTGCCAAACAAGACCAAATGTTTTGGTTCAGTTTTGACAAGCTGATTTGGATGCACATTAGTACATGTGGCAGGCACCTGGCCATGCTGAGGGACTTCCAAACCTCACCAGCAGAATGGACTGTATCAGGATGCAGAAGAACAGAAATTCTGCTGATCCCATACCTTGCCAGAGCCAGTGATGCTGCCAGTGCAGTGTCACACATGTCACAGACGTGGTCACTCTGTGTCCCTGGTCAGACAAATCTTTTACAGTAGCTCACAGAGCTCCAGCTGAAACTCTTCATAAGCCTCTCACATTTCTTGGACCCTCTGACTTGTGCTCTAGTACGTGGATACAGACTTTGCTTTTCAAACTCAGAGACTGAAATTCCTGAAGCAGCCTTTAGAGGACAGCGGAGAATTGCAAATGGTGCATTTCCAGCTGTGGCCTCATAATCCGGGTTACTTTGGTTTTTATTTGGATTATGAATTCTGATTCAAAGTGCAGACAAAGTAATGACGTTCATAGACGGTGTTTTTTCAAGACAAGGTTGTGACTTGTTACAGCAGTGTATTTTTAATTATATTGTAGCCTTTTCTGTTGCTAAACTGTGGCCTCACTAAATGAACAGCTGCACTGTCGAAAAGAGCTCACTTCTTCATATTGAGATCTAATGGAAAAGGTAACAGTGTCCCCCAACAAAAAACACTGGTGATCTTTTCTGGATGCTGTGGTGGTCCTAGCCTTTGGCATCAGGGCTTTAAATCTGTATGAAATTTGCTGGCTGGGTCAAAATGTTGGGGAATCTTGGGTCAAATGGATCAAATTTTAGGACAGCTTCTAGCAATAATTAGACTGTAAGCTGGTTTTGCTTGAAATGGCTGGAAGGTGTCTGTGACACTTGGGCAGAGTCTCTGCTGTTGAGGGGTGCCCTGTGCTGCTGTACAACCAACACCAAATGGGTGTGTGGAGCCAGCAGTGCTCTAGTCCATGTGCCTGCAACATGGACTCAGGGTGAGGTCTGTGTTGGCACAGGTTGGGTCCTGAATGCTGCCCTGAGGCAGTGGCAAAGGGGAACAGGCTTTAAGAGACCAAGCTGTTTGCCCTGGAGACTCTGATGTTCATGGCAGGCATAGGAAGATTGAAATGTTGACAACCAGCTCTGATGAGAGCCTTTGGTTCCTGAACTTTAGGCTGGACTTCAACTGGAATTTCTAGAATTGCCAGACTGTATGGGCTGATTGAACCTCATCCAATCAACTTGTTAAATCATCCTGTTAAAAATGCCAATTTTATTTGAAGCTTCCTGAGCTTTTCCCACTGTAACTTGTATTTGTGTCAAAGAAATCACACATTCTTTTGTTTACAGAAGGCACAATTTCCTTTCTTAACAAGAAAATATAAATACTTTTTAATATATTCTTGTTCTATTTTAAATCACTTTGGCTAGCACCAGGAGTTTTGGATTCAGAGCAAATATTCTTGTTAAGAAGTTATATAAAGCATTTAGTTATGATAATTTTCAATATTGTGATATATTTATAGCAACCTTAAGTACTTTGATTTTTTTCTGTGTTTGCTTTCAAGGTTAGTGTTACAAGTAGTTCTTATTTAGTAGTGAAATTCTCTGGTTACTTTACAGGAGTGAACTGTAGAAGCAGATCATGTGTGACCTTACTGCTTATGAAATAAGCAAATAAAACTAAAGTGAAAACCCCAATGGTGTCAAAGGAAAGTATAGTTTCTTTTCTAAAACAGACATTAGACAATATCTTGAGGAATTGAGATCTTCTTTATTTCTCTTTCTTTGTTTATTTCCATGCTATGCATTTCTATCTAGAGATTTCTATCTATATTTTTATATATTTCTATTTCTTAGAGGAGAGAATGTTTCTGGATTTGTTTGCAAAAAAGCCATTATGTCAGATACTTGAAGTGACCATATATTATGTTTCACAAATAAATTTAGAAAAAAACAGTTATCTTTCAAACAATTGTTTTGCCTTTTGCAATAGAAAGACATTTATTTTTGAGCAGGGTAAGCAAGGAGAAGGCTCCAGTTCAGAGTGCAGGTGGTTTGCAGGTATCTCTAGCAAACAAACCCATTACAAGGCTTTGCTACTAGTATTAAATGTAGTTACAGTTGTGTGGAATACATTAATTAAATTTTCTCTAAATGAATTACATCTGTGGCATTTTTTGCACTTTGCCCTTACTTTGTTTGAACTCCTGGGATCAGTGGGACCTCCCAGGCAAAGCTGCTCTGACTCATGAGGACAATGGTTCAAACCTGCAGGTGCACACTAAGAGGTTTGTCCTGAGGCCATCCAGACACTGCTGGCAGTAGAATCAGCGCTTCCCTGTGGGTTGTGCTGCAGGGTGAACTGCCTTTCCCTGGTGGGATGGACACACACCTTTCAATTGCACTTGCAGATGTAAGAGGAGTGGAACTGTGGAGAAGAGGTAATGTTCAGGTAGTGAGACTGTCCCAGGAGGGGGACTGAAAGGTGGGGATTCAGCAGTGATGTCATTTTCTTTCTGGACAATTAGACATATCACTCTCAAGAGAAAGCTTTTTAAATCAAAATCAAAAGGGGTAGATTAACTTAGCAGGCTGCCAATCCCTTGAAAAAGATCTGCTGACAAGACATCACAAATTCTGTAGTTGAGCAAAGACACTGTTTCTCCTCCTCCCAGCTCCGATATAATGAGCCCAATATTTTTCCCCATAATAATCTGGGTTATAAAACATGCAATTTACACTGCTGGTCTGTTTGACTGTGCTAAACAGTTTGTCTGACTGCAGTGTATGCTTGGCTGTGCTAAATTAGCATCATGACCAGTAAATGACCAACTCTGCTGTTGTGAGGCAGGCACTGTGGTTCTTCAAGTTTTCATTTCTGAGCAGCAGCTGTGGATAACAGGTATTTATGATAGCTGCTTATGATTTTGGGGTACAGTAGAATTACAGAAAGTCTGGTCTTTTCATCATTTGTTTTTGGTGCTGAGCTAGTGTAAGGTGTCTCATGATCAGACTGCCCTAGGACTTCTCTCCCAGAAGTCATGGATAGCTGACTGCAGCTATTGTTGAGATTTGTGTTTTGTGTGATCACATCCTCTTTTTGCTTATATTCCCAAGTTTTTTCTGTGTTCTTCTGATTTTGATTCTTTTATAGGCAGTATCAGTATTAGTAAATATTCATCCTCTATAAGAGAAAAAATGTTTCAGAAAAGGACAACAGTTTGACCCAATGGTCTGAGAGGTCTTTTCCATCCTTTTCAATTCTATGATACTCACTGATATGAGGCCAATTAAAACAATATTACATTAAAGTTCTCAGTACTGTTACCAGCTAATGCCATATTCCAAAGTTCAGTGGTGAATCCTGTGACTGGAAGCATTTAATTGCAAATATCAACCATCTAATAAAAAATTATGTGGGATGAGGGTCAGGTGTTTTCTCCATCACTGAAGTAACTACTGAAGCCAACCCTGCCCCAACCAATATGAAATCAGAGACTGCCACAGGGACTGGAATATGGTGTTTTCATAGATGTCTGCAGCCTTTGTGTTCCTCCTGTCTGGAGGGAATCATGCAATCTGTGTGTTAGAGGAGAAGACCCTGCATTGCTGATAATCCCACAGAGGGAGTGTTTGACATTGTTGTGCAATCTTGGGTAATCTGTCTTGACATTGACAGGAAGTTTTCTTCTTCACTTTGTTAGTGTCTCTGAATGAGAGAAAATCCTGCAACAGAAACATTTTCTTGATTTCAGTAACAACAAAGGGAACTTCCAAGTCATTGCAAATTAATATGCTGTGGAGTATCTCTGTAGGCTGTCTCTAGAACTGCTTTTATGGCTGTGGCAGTTTTGATTGTTTCAATTATCTGATTCAGTGAGATGCAGCCACGTGCCTTCTTGTCCTTAAAGCCTAACCACAGTTACAGAAAGGATCAAACCAGAGGGAGAAGACATGTATATAGGAAGACATGTCAGAAGCTCAGAGCTTTCCTGCTACACAGTGTGGAACTGGGCCTTTAATAGGAACTGATTTGGAGAGCTGTAATTTCAACATTCGAGGGATACTTGCCAAGTTTTGCAAATGATTTAAATTTGCAGTTGTATTTAACTTTATGTTTAATCTCCGCACATGCAGACTGTGCTTTGGAGCGCAGGTCTGGGCTCAAAGCTGCTATCCCAAATGGCACCTTATCATCTGGATTTGGAAGCTGCTGGAGGACAGACCTTGAAAGGGCTTGTTGGTGCATCCATCCGAGTGCTGCTGTTGTGTTAAAGGATCTTCCCTCAGTGGACTCAGAATTCAAACAGCATACAGAGCATGCTTTAGATGTATGCTTTAGTTTTAAGTAATCCTATGAGGAGCAGAGTTGGACTCGATGACCCTTATGGGTCCCTTCCAACTTGAGACATTCTATGATTCTGTGAGCTTGACTCTCAGAGCAGCAAATGCTGTTTCTTCCCACAGGTCTCACTGGAAGACCCATCTGCCATCAAATTGCTTTCATGGTTGCACAACACAATTGTCAAAAAAATTTCTTCCATGGGCAGTGTACATGTGTATATTCCAATGCTCCCATCAGCCTGAAGGATACGTTTCTCTTCTTCTCTTCTTGTCTTTACACAGGACAGCACAAAGCCATGACTACCCTTGGCTGGCATTTGGCCCTTAAGCATTTTTGAACAGTTTTAAACAAGAAAAACTCTCTATTTTTCTACCTAGTTTGTTAGAACTTCCATTCCTTTAACTCAGCACTACTTTTGCTTTGCAAATGCAGAGACTACTGTAACATGTTCCTCCCTCCTTTCTAACTTTTGTGTTAATTCATTCTTCATTCCATATCTGCCCTTTCGTGCTTCTTTGTTCATTTCAATGCCCTCTGTTACTTTGATATTGTCTTCTTTCCCCTTTTTGACACCTTTTAAAAATTAAATAAATGAGAGAGACCTTATACTACTCATTTTCTTGCGTTGGTGTGTTTCTCAATGAGTGATTACTACCCTTAAGGGTTTTTTACAACACAGACCTAAAGCATAAATGTCCCTTCTGCAGCCCCCCTGCTGTCAGCCTCCTTTGGCTTCCAAAAATCACCCTCAAACTTCATCTCTATGAGTAAAAAGAAGGAGTATTAAAAAAGAAATCTCAGTGCAGTAGGGGGAGGCTTCTGGGATAAGCAACATTTCAACTGGGCTCCTCATGCCTCTGTCCAATAAATGTTTCTGCCTGTCTCTCTGTAGCCTTCTACCTACAAACTTTAAATTGTAGGCTTCCTACTGAAGATGTTCTGCATGAAGGAATTATGTATCTTCTGCTATTACTACAGCATGATAATAATAATAACAGCAATAATAATGCAGCATTACTGCACTTTTCTTTGTTCTGTAGAATATATTTCAGATGAAAAAATATTTCTCAGTTAGACCCATTAGAAAGATTTCATTTGAAAAGTGTTTCCTTAGGGTCTTTTTGATGAATTCTCAAACCAGATTTATGCAGCTGGATTTCAAAATTAATGCAGCAAACCATCAGTTTTGTGGGGTGTCTCACTCCGAATTCTCATGTCTGGCCTTACCAGAATTTTTTCTTTGCATTCTAAATGACTCAATAACAACAACAGTATCAGCAGTATCTCTGCAGCTGAGGTCATATAGCAGTACAAAAATGTTTAGTCTCTTTCAGGTAAGACCCAACTCTGATCCCCAAAGCAAGGGTTTGAAACCAGCACAAGGACAGCTATATTTTACTAAATTAAGAAATAACAGGACCATTTTGGTATCACCAAATTTTACCCCTTGCTAGCAGGCAAGTAGACTTGGCTGTATTTACCTTGTGAAATACTTACTCTGCCCAGTGAAATGTAAGGAATATTTCAAACAGAAAGAATTTGAAAACAGAAATAAGATTAATAACTTTAGTGTTTCACTTGGGGTGAATTGGACTTGGAGGTGACTCTATTCCTCATTTTCTCAATGGTGTCTCTGATGACCACTCACCTTGGATAATACAGCTGAAAATCTAAAATGAGTTGTGATATTACAGTGGACAAGAGGGATGATGGGAAGGAGGTTCCTGTCATTATACCAGGGCTCCAGAGTTGCTAGGTTGCTGTACTGGAACTGGCAATCATAAACTGACCTTTTTTTGTATGTGTTTGGGTGCGACTGCTGCTTGCTTAAGTGATCTAAATGATTGTCTTCTTTATCTAGGATTAGGCAGAGCTAGTGGAAGCTCCTGCAACCCAGTTCTTCCCCCTGAGCCATAGGAAGATAGACACTGCTGGTGGGCAACAGAAAGGAATTCTCCCTGTGATTTAAAGAAATAAGAACATTGACCTAATATCAATGTCCATTTATCAACGGACAAAGTCTCTCTAACAGTTTGGAGTTAGAAAGTGTATGTTTATTGTGGCTGGGCAGTGTGTGGGATATCTCCCTAATGCACACTACAAAGTTTCATAGGTGATTACGAAGCTTTTATGTACAAAAATGTTGAATATACAAAACACAAATACATATTCATACCTTTGTCACCTCCCCTTCTCCGCTTTGTATACTAATTGGCAAGGAGGCTGTTAAGCATGTGTGGTTTGTTTCTTAAAATGAGTTGAAAGTCTTTTTTATGTGGAATCAATTAAAATGATGAAGTAAACTAAGTCTTCAATCTGTTTCCTACTATAGGGAAGTTGGCTATTGTCCATAAAATTGATAAGCAATGAGTTACTAGATCTAGGATATCTTATCTAGATCCAGCTTCTATTGAGTCTTTTTAGCTAACACAACACCTACTCGAACTATTTTTCTAAAATCTTTAATACTTCACAATTAACATCTCACCTGGTCAAAATGCCTCGAGAACCAGTGGGTAGATCTCTCATCTCAGGCCTGTCAGGGGGGAATGAAACAGGAAGGATAGACTGCCCTTGTTCTTTCTCCTCCTTTTTACACCAGACCACTGCACTGTCAAACATCATGCCCATGTACATCTACATCTTACTGCCATTTTCTTAGCTGGGAAATTAGTTTGGAAATATTTTATCTGCATAAATTTACCTGACACCAGGGCAAGAATGCTTTCAGAATGTAAATTATCATTTTCCTTTATGCAATGATGCTTTAAAACACAAATCAAAAGACCAAAAATCACTTGTGCAAAAGATGTTGTTTCTGCTAGTACCCTTTTGAACAAATGTGTAGTATTCAATCTGCTCAGAAAACACTAACTGCTCTGAAATCCAGAGCAGATTGGAATAAATAACTCAAGTCCATACAGATGAAGTAGATCACAAATCATGCTTCAAGACTGAACTAACTGCCTTCAATGGGCATTAACAAACCAAGGGCACCCTAGCCATCACCTGTGCCACAAGCAGTGATGTCAAAGAGTGACATCTCTCCCCCAGATGCTGATGAGTGAGGGAGTTGGTCTCTCTGCAGCTGAGCCAATGTTTTAATAGGACTGGACTGGGAATTCATTTTAACAGATTTCTTCGGATGTGATAGAAAAAAGACCATTGACAAATCTAGGTATGAGCGTCTGACTTGCATCTTTACATCTTGAAATAAAGAAATAGTTGAAACTAATGGATAATTTTTCACGCTTATTATTTTAACTCTGGTCTTTGGAAACCAACATGGAAAAATATGTCTCGTTGGCAACAACTTTCAGTAGTCAAGAATTGCTGTAATTCCATGCTTACTAAAACTTTCCAACTTGTCAACAAGGATTTTTTAAGAGATGATGTCAAATGTCTTGCTAAAATCAAGGTACTGTTTTCTCCACAGTTCTCCCCTCATCTATCAAGCAGGTTGTTTCATCACAGAATTCTGTTATTCAATATGGTTTGTCTTAGTCACCTTCTTGACCTTAATTTGCCTGGACATACCTTCCATGAGGGCTCAATACACAGCTTTTCCCGGGAAAAGTGTGAGCTTGACTGATGTGTAGTTTCCCAGATCTTTCTTTGGTACATGATCATAAATTAGAGTTTTCCTACTTGTTGGGCACTGTGACCTGCATGATCTTTCAAAGATGATAGAAAGCAGTTTTGCATTGAGGTTAACCAACTTTTTCAGCTGCTTCAGCTGCATCTTATGAGGTCCCATAGCCTTGTAAATATTGGCTTTGTACAGACGGTCCCTAACTCAGCTCTCCACCACTTCTGGTAAGAATTGCATATCTACATTTTCTGTTCTTCTAAACCTCTTCATATATTGTTAGTTGTTAAAATGAATGTTTACTGTCATTGGATTCTTTTATAAAAATGTAGCTTTTCATTTTAGCCTTCGTTTTTTTCTCATTATGATTATAGTTCCCTTGTTAAAGACAGAAGACTTTTATGACACTTGACACAATGCGACTGCAAATAAAAATACTTCATTATTTTTTTCACATAGAAGTCATTAAAATAGTCTTTGTGGACAAGTGAATCCAGGTTCTGTACCAAGAACTTTTGATAGCCGGGTAAGAACTGCTAAAAAAACACAGAGGAAACATTAAATACCTGTGTGAAGGTGATAGAAAAGGCAAGAGGCCTTTATTTTCTGAAGCACCATTTCTCACTCAAGGCTGAAATTCAGTAGTAAAAACAAAGCAGAGGACTCTGCCCGGGGTATGTGTGAAATCTGGATGTGCTGAGCTGATGAGGAGGGTTCAGCAAGGACAGCAAGGCAGGTGCTGGCACAGCAGCTGCAGAGATGTGCTGCCTGCTGGAAAGGCAGGACCAGCTCTGGGGCTGACACGTCTCCCGAGGAGACCAGGAAAAAGTTTTGCAGGCTTTAGGAGCTCACACTGAGGCAAAGTACAACCCAGCAAAAGGAGGCGAGGGAAAAGCGCAGGCACTGATGTGGCCACACGTACCCTGTGTGGTTCGCAAAGCGAGGGTGAGGCAAGCAGAGGACTTCAGCTGGCAGGCTTGTTCCCAGGGAAAAATTCCCACGATTTCACTGCAAGTTCTGCCAATATGGAAACAAGGACTGGTCCCATGTGAGGTTCCACAGCCACCTCATCGCACCAGTGCGGAACCACACATTACATTCAGGAGGGGTACGCAAGCTCTACGCTAAACCCACAACAAAGCTGATTTTGAAGCGGTTTTAATGATAGACAATCTGCATACCAATTGACTCATTTGCGTCTACAATAGCTTGGAACAATACCAGAGAAATATGTAAAAAGTCTGCAATGCTGTATGACAATAGCTCCCAAGTATGCTGACCTTCGGCAAACGCAACAAATGGAAAGTACAGTACTCTCGTGATGAGGCGTTAATGAAGGATTAAGAGCGGATACAGCTGCATCGCACGAGCGCTGTTTCCTCGCCACGCCTTGCCCGCAATTACGGCAGGAAGGCTGCGAGAGGCAGGCAGCGAGCGTAAGCCGCGCACAGCCGCGATCGGCACGGCCCCGGAGCATCCCCGGGCGGGCTCCGGGAACGCAGCCCTGCCGGGGCCGGGAAACAGGGCAGCAACAGGAAACCTCGAGAAAAACATCACTGAAGAGTGAGCAGAAGGGACACGAAAACTCGTGCGACTGCTTTGTCACCCGGGGTCTGACACTGCGTGTGATAGCTGCAGAGAGCAGAGCTGGTGGAAGAGTTTGTAGGCTGGACCACAGCATTTCTCTGTGCTAGACAATCTCCGTGTGCAGCCGCCCCCATTCATTTCTAGAGATTTGAGCTGCTTGAAGCGGTGCTTAAACCCGCAGTGGCTACTTACGGTTTTACTCTTACCCTGCTGTCTTCCCTAGGTATCTGCCTCCGGAGTAGGGAGGCGTACCATATATCTGTGGAACATAAAGTACATATATGTATATTTCCTTTTTTAGGTCATTACGCCAAATAACGTAAATAATAATTTATTTAATTGAATAAAACTGAAGTTGCCAACAGGCCAGGTTTTAGTAAACTGACTTTGAGTGGTTCAGTTCAGACACGATATGGATCTGCTCTCTGACTCTTCCAGTGACACATACACAGGGTAATTCCCATGGATCAACTTTTTCTCATAAAACAAACACATTGCTCTTCTTCTCTTTCCTTTNCTCTGCTCTGGTTGGGTCCCAGCTACGCCTTCCAGATGAGTGATTACTTCTGCTTTTCAATTCTGTTAATATTTGGTCCTTCTGATCCCATGCCTCAATGTCATTGTTTTTCTAAGATTAATGAGATCTAGCTGGGAGCATTATTCTCATTGGCATTTCTATTCCCCCAGTACCAAGTGTGGATAGTGCTTGCTCCAGCTTCAAGTGCAAACTTTGGTAGCTTTGTGGTTCTTCTATACTTGTGGTGAAGCAAGGGTTCTTGCTGTTCCCTCCACAGACTCCTGACAAAGATCACAGTATATCCATATCCATATCCATATCCATATCCATATCCATATCCATATCCATATCCATATCCGAGTAGTATGTTTTCATTTATTTTTTATTTTCAATGCAGGTCATTTCAGTCTTGTGCCTTGGAATTTATCCAGGCTGTCAGCCATGTTGGCACAAGTGCAAGTGAGTGCAGCAAAGAAGCAAGAACAAAAAGATATACTTCTTAAAGGTGTATTTCTTAAAGTGAATTTTTAGGTAGAAGGAAACTTTAGTAGCAACATCAGGAGCCATTGGAGCCATAGCTGCAACAATATGCTCTGAACAGGTCTTAAATACTGGTGTTTGAGACAGCAGAGTTTTACTAGACCTGTGCAGGAAATTATTCCCTGTAGGGTACAGACCTACCCTGAGCAAGCAGTTTAACCTTTTCACTGATATTATTTAACAACCTCCTGGTGATTTTTTTCCTGCAGAAGTTGTTAACACACATCTTACCTATGTCATTGACTAATTAGTGCAAATCAAATAATATTAGAATTTTCTGATAATGGTCAGGACAACAAAGTGCTTCATATGCCTGTATAAAGCTATACAGACAGATACACATTGCAGCCTTTCCTGTGCTAAAGTTGTAAACAGTTTTCTCAACTGTCCAGTTATTATATTCATTGCCAATATAATAAGAGTATCATAGAATACCCTGAATTGTAAGGGACCCACAAGAAGCAATGAAGTCCAACTCCTGGCCCTGCACAGGTCACCCCAAGAGTCACATCATGCACCTGAGAGCATTGTCCAAACTCTTCTTGAATTTTGTCAAATTTGGTGCTGTGATCATTTCCCTGAGAAGTCTATTCCTATGCACAGCCACCCTCAGGGTGAAGAACCTTTTCCTGTTATCCAGCCTAAAGCTCCCCTCACTCAGCTTCAGGCCGTTCCCTTGGGTCTTCTCACTGGTCACCAGAGTGAAGACATCAGTGCCTGCCCCTCTGCTTCCCCTTGTGAAGAAACTGTAGATGAGGTCTCCCCTCACACTCCTTTATATCAACTGCCCTGATACTGAAAGACAGCATATGAGAACAAAAGTTCCATGAGATGAAATTTGGGGCAGTCTGTCAAGCACTTTGGAGGATAGATTTGTAACCCAGAATGATTTTGGTACACTGAAGAGATGACCTGATACTAAAAAAAAAGGGGGAAATTGAATGCACAGTGCATAACACTGCATGTAAGAAGAAGAAATCAGTGCACAAATGTGGAGAAACTTTATTTCCAAAGGTCAGCACCATAGGTTCCCAGGATTAGTAGCCTAATCTGAGCAAGTGACATGATTTTCTTCCAGAAGTATCTTAGAGGAAGTATCATATGTAAGACATGAGAAGACTGGTAAAGCTTACAGAGGAATCTTATGACCAGCTTTATGCACTGGTCTTCAAGAAGGAGGTAAGCCAGGAAGACTGCCATGACAATGGCCTTGCAGTACCTAAGAGAACAGATGATTATCCTGGCCTGGCCTGTGGAAGTCGTCAAAAACCTTAATTTGCCATAAAAATTTTATAGCCTAATTGCAAAGCCAAAATTCCTAAAATAATTTAGCCAAGTTGATTTTCTAAGACCAGTCAGGCAAAATGTGGTCTGATGGTGATGACAGCTGAGTTGAACTCCAGAGTGATGTTGGTCACTTGGCCTCAAACTCCTGCTGCTCATTTGTATTCATTTGTATGTGTTATGGATATGCATGAGCAATTTCCACCAGAAAGTCCAATCTTGATCTGACACCAGTTCATGGGAAATGGACTAAATGACTTTTTGAGGAACCTTCCAGCCCAACCTTGATCTGACACCAGTTCATGGGAAATGGACTAAATGACTTTTTGAGGAACCTTCCAGCCCAACACCGATATTTGCTTTTTGCAGCCCTCAGTTACTGCATGAAGTCAGATGTCCCTGCATTGACACGTGGTCTGTGCTTATCCTGAGAAATGCTACAGTGGTCACAGTCAACATTAGCTCATCCAGGAACTTTGAGAGAAATGTGAAACTTAAAACAAAGCAGAGCAGATAGCAAAGGGTGAACAAAATTTCTATTTTCATTGGATCCTGTAGCTATATCTCATTTTTGAGGGTCTGTTAATAATAACAGCAATAAAAGACCCTCCCTACTAATCTAGAGCACCTACGAGTTTGTGGCAGATGAGCTTTCTGGCAGTGTCAGCTCTCAGTTGCCTGTTGTTGTTGCTCTTGAGATGTGTGCTGGGTGTGAGGTTACACCAGGTTCTCCCACTTTTTCAGCTGAAATTTTTTGTTTTCCATTTGTTTTTCCTGCTCTTCAATTCTAACACTGTACCTGTACAGACTCATTGTTCTGCACAAGAAAAAAGGAATGCAAAGTAAGAGTGAGGGAAATCTAGCTAGTCTGTCTCCTTTAACAATTATCCTTATTCCTGTAAAGGTGGTAGAAGTGGACTAGAGCCAGGTTCAATTCCTTTTTGTAGGTCACCAAAATGTTCTAAATTCACTTATGTATCTGCCAACATTTACATTTACTTTTTTTTTTTTCTTTTTTTGCTAGCTCTATCTCCAAGGGAACTTACTCCTACAAAGCTTTGTAGCACACTAAGAGCTCTTTGGTAGGAGAGGTGTAGGGTGCTATCAGAATAATGTTGGATAATCCACCCCAAGAGAGTGTCTAGGAAAGACAATCACCAGAAAAAATAGTGATATTGTTTCTGATTATGTCTCAGTCATAGGAGCAGTTTAAAAATACCTTATTGTGAAACCCATGGGCATATTATTGGGTAGATTGACTATAAAGACCATGCAAATTGTAACCTCCTAGGAGTCAAAAAAGCAAATGAAAAATTTTAACCAATTTGAAATTTCTTGGTAGGAAACTTAGAATTAGCTCTGTTAGTTATGAAGACTGGTACAACATTTCTTTGGTCTGTCTGAGTAAATAGCTGGTACCTGATGGTTTAGAAGATCATGGAAAAAATCTTAAAATATAGTCTTGCCTCTATGATGGTGAATAAATCAAAACCACCACTTTATATGCCTCAACAGCTGGAATAAAAAATTAAGAAAAAAAGAGAAAGTAATTATCTGAAAAGAAGATTACTATCCTGGGTTTTTAACAGATACATCCATCTAGGCTACCTTTTCTGAATGAGTGTTACCTCTGTTCAAACATCATGCCTTCAAAACACTGGGCTGATTTTCCTCCTCGTTTTGAACACCCTCTGAAGCACATAAATTGCCACTCTGACTCAGCCCTGACTTTATTTACCACAGAACTTTGCTGTCTACAGGGATCATGCAAATACAGCAGGTGATGGAGTCTCACCTGGTGCATTAAAGCAGAATGGAGCATACCCAAACTGCTCCTGAGAAATTTTTGTTTATCCTGTTCTTTAAGAGCTTCAGCTATAAAAATGCTACAGTGCACTGTGTTGAACTTTTCAAGTGTTCTGCCATTGGGTTGGAAAGTTTTTTACTCACTTAAATCTGCAGGGTTTCTCTTCTCTTGCCTGGCTTGGAGGACTTTCAAACCACCCAGGGATTTCTAAGTAATTCAAGCAGGAGGGCAGGCCTGAAGGTCAGTAAATTACAGTGGTTGAATGTCCAAGCAAGAAGAGACAGTGAATTGCATGGCTGGAGGTGCATGGAAAATAGAAAGGGATGAAAGTGATTGATTAGAGAAGGTGGTGAACTGAGATTGTTGTGACTGAAACCAGAGGTTTTTGCCTTCCACATTTCTTTTCAGGACACCCACACTTGTTTCAAGTCAACTGAGCAGAAGCTAAACAGGGCTGTATGGATGTGGATGTGGGCAGGCTCATGAATTTTGGTAAATGCAGGCATGCTGCTGTTAAGTACAATTCATGGGTCCTGGCAAAATAAGAAAAGAGAAGAAGGCCAGAGAAAAGTGTCCAGTGTGCAAGAAGTGTTTGTTGAAGTTAAAATGTTTTTTTCATAGAAAGCCAAGTTAAAGACAACTTGCTTTGCCAATTACTGATTTTATTAACTTCAAGAGTAACCTTAGATATATGGAGAAAGAGACCTGCAATTTGGCGATATACACTGCATACAAAGTAATAGCTTGTTTAAAAACACAAATGATGCTGACTATTATAATGTGAACTGTTTTCCAGATGAAAAGAATGAAAGGGATGTAATTGGAGAAGTATGCAACAGTGGCTAATATGCTATTATTTGCAAAGAGATATTACAACTTATAATCTTCTTTCATGGGTTTATGTTGTTAGTGCTTAATCAGGCATGTGAGTGTATTCAGGTGTTAAACCATTCTATTAGCTAGGAAAATTGCACTATTATTTACTGAGCTGTTTGTGATATATTGTTGTTGGGGTTTTTACTTTCTACTTCTTGTCTTTGTGCATTTTATGCAATTGTTCTTTCTACTTTTGTCTTGTACGATGGCTTGTAAAGTGTCACTAGGGCAAATTAGCCAAGTAATAATCATGTTTTTTGGGTTTTGTTCTTAATAAGTTATATGAACTAATTTTATATCACATCTTGTTTTTTTGATGGCATCAAGCTACAAGATGGTGCCTTTGAGTTTTGTCAGCTTTCCATAAAGTTTTAAAAAATATATAGGAACACATAATATAGAAGTTAAAACATATGGTCTTCTCCATCCTTCTAGCAAAGAGTAAAACAGAAGCTTTGTAATGGACTAACCCTGCATGGGTGGAAGTGCTAGCAGAGCAATCTGACTGAGGAGCTAACCTGCCTTAGCTGGGGTTTTGTGGAGACAGCCTTGGACAGGCCAGTTCCAGGAATGCTGTCAAGTACAAGGAAGGAGCAGTGTACCTGTATAGAAACAGATCCAGGAGCTCATAACCTTTCTGGGGGAGTGTTGGGAGACAGGGCTGCAGTAGCCATGAAAGCTTAGCAGCATCCACAAGGGCAACATGGATAGAGTTCATCCCCTCTGCCCTTATTTCAGATCTTCCCTTGCACAAGGAAGGATGCAATTAAGCAAAGCTTCCAGTATTTAATCACTAGGTGCTCCCACCAACTACTCCGAGGCCAGAAAATTCACTTCCCTTCTTGTATTTCCCATTTCTACTTTTAAACAGTAATGTCTTTTTGGAGTGAGCTGTAGTGCTGCTGGCAGGGGAAGTGGAGGTGAAAATCCACAGGGCATGTGTGAGAGAAGAAGCAGTCTGTGGACACAAGATTTTACTACTTGTTTACACAACATAAATATGGGACAGTGCCATTGTATGATAAAGAAAAGAGAAGTGGTGTTACACCCTATGGTTAACATGACAAGATGTAGTTAGAGTATTTAATGATTACCAGTCATTTAGCTTCCTTTTCTCACCATTTTATAGATCACTTGTTTAATACACTACACTGAAGACTAAAAGGAACTTCCCTCTAAAATGGCTTGGTAATGGAAAATTAAGGGAGATCTTGATAAATTCAGTATAGGGATATTGAGCCATATTCACTAAAATTAATTTTCACTTGAAAAGGGGGATTCACTGAAGGAGGTGGAAAGACTGTTGTTACTTTTGGTGAAGTGAGGAATTCACCCAAAGGGAGAGTATGCTTTTGAAGGGGACACCCACCTGAAGTGAGTGCTGAACCTGAGGAAATCTTGTGAAGGTGCACTGAGAGCATTGCTGGACAGATCCTTATGTTTATATCTCCACACTTGGTGTAGAGCAGTTTTTCAGGGTTGGCCTAAAATCTTTCTTCACAGAAAGATTTTAAATCTTTAATCTTCAATTAAAGCATTTCAGTGGAGGATAAGATCTTGATGTTGCCCCTAGCACAGTGATTTCAGATCAGACTCTGCATCTGGATTCTGGCCAGAATAAATAAGATGTGTTGGGTTGGCTGGAACACATGAAGTCTGGAGATATGGCTCAGTAGGTGAAATCAGAATGCCCCAATACAGAGCCTCAGGCCAAATACAGTCTTATTCTGACCACAGTGGAAAGAAACTCTCAAGACTATGAGTTTTGGCTAGCACTTTGTTTCTGAAAGGGCAATATTTTGAGACAAAAGAGGAAGTGTGGTAAAGTAACATATTGCTATGGCAAGTGTTTTAATGGAGTGAGATTAAAAGAATCTTGGAAATTAATTTGTATGAATTTCAAATTGCCTTTGCTGAGAGAGTTCTGTACTCATCTGTTTTAAAAAGAAAATCTACTGAAATACAGATATTTCCAGAAGCTACTGCAGAATTCTTTATAAACTTTAGGTTTCTTTGCTAAGCCTCTGTTCTGTCAAAAGTGATCCTAATTATCTGACATTTAATGTCATCCATCAGACCAATTTTTCATTCTTCACATGCTGTTTCAAGAACTCTGATCCCTAATTTAATAAATGAATCATTGTCTCCTGAGTTATCAGCTGCATCTGTTCCTCTTCACTTTTTAAAACAATTGCAATATTTTTTTCTTTCGTCTCCTTGAAAATAAATGCTGAAAATTGGTTGAGATACACAAAAGAACTGTTGCTTTCAGCCCATCATCCCTTCCCTTCCCTTCCCTTCCCTTCCCTTCCCTTCCCTGCCCTGCCCTGCCCTGCCCTGCCCTTCCCATCCCTTCCCTGATGAGTGTGACTCCTTTAATGCTCTCAAAGCTTCCATGGGGTCAGTTGCAAGCTATTTTATCTGTGTTCTGTCTTCTAATGGCATCTGTGCCCCAATGAAATCTGGGAACATTTTGACATCCAGTGTTTTAACTCACATTACAGCTAATTAATTCATGCCTGTGAAGCACTTTGAAATTATAAGAACATTTACTTAATATTGTTCTTTTTCATGGTTTACTAATCTTAATTCACATGAACTTTGAATTAGAGGGTTTCTCTCTTTGTAATCAAAAATCCATCTTATCAATGATTGACAAGTTGTTTCCACTTTTCAGAACACGCCTTCTCAGTTTTGGCTTAACTCTGCTATTCACTGGATGAAACACCATGAAAACGTGAGCTCACCAAAGTCAACAGGGACCAAGAGCCCATACAGAAAAACTCACCTTAGCCATGACTGCACTCCTAAAGTGGATACAAGAAAGATTTTAGGAAGTTATGTGAAGGACCCAGACTTAACTTCCCACTTATGAGATCTGGTCTGGTTTTCTGATCAGCCTCGTGCTCCAGCTCTGCGAGGCACGAGCCAAACTGAGCCACCCGAGGCTGCCATCGGCACAGGGATGAGGGGGTGGGTGTTGGGATAACACCTGGTCTAACTGTGCTTGGAAAATAACACAACACTGTGCCTTGGGCAAATGGTATTTTCATCCAGAACTTCCAAACACTCTATTTCTGCTGAAGGCTTAAGGGGGTGCCACAGATCACCATATCTGCAAAAAAATCATTTGCAGGAGTAAGGCTGAGCTTCTGATTAAAGTAAGACAGGAACCTAAGACCAGAATAACTTTCATCCAAAAGCTGTGGCTTCCTTTCAAACTGGTTTCCTGAGCTGCAGTCCCAGGGGATATCAAAGTGAAGGTAGTGGGATGAAGGAGGATATTGTGCTTAGGTGTTACCCCCAACATAGCACAGGACATGGTTTGGCTGGCTCTTAAGATCATGTGAACATTCATGTAGAGGCTGGCTCAGGCAAGGCTGCAATGAACAGACACTTCCCAAAAACATGTTGAGAAATCATCTTAATTGTGTCCATTGTTAAAATAGGTGGTTTTACCTTAAGCAGTGATATTATTATTATTATTTGTTATGCATATTATCACACTGCCTACTTGCACTTGTATGTTATTTGAAAGTTAATTATACCTCTCATCCTTTCATCGTCTCCACTAATTTTCAATTTTAATGCATTAATGTGTTATTCTTGTATGACACGTATCCTAGATGCAGGAATAAAAATTAAATTGAAATCTTAAGGTAAAAAGAAGGTTCATCTCAGTTAATTAATATTTACCTCCAGCAGAACACTGACTAATTACACTGATGCTGTAGTGGGGAGAGACCTGTATGAGGCTGGTTACCCATTATCTGCCCAGCCTAAGGAGCAATCCCAGCCCCTGTGAGCTGATGAGAGTCCTTGAGAGGCTCCCAGCTGCAGAGGAAGCACAGATGCTTTCTCCCTCTGTACTGTGCTGCTGAGGAACCAGCACAGAGCTGGTACCAGCAGCTGGAGGCAAACAGCCCTGGCTGGTGAACAGGCAGACTTGCTGTGGTGCCCTGCAGACCCACGGAAGGGTCAGCAGCTTTCTGCTCCTGCCTGTCCCTCTGCCTGGGCTGCAGTGTGTGCTGGTGCTGGGGAGGTGTGTGTGGCATCTCAGCTTGGGACATTCACAACATCACTTCTCTTGGAGGGACTGTGTGCCCTGGATCCCAATGAGTGCCTACCAATCCACTTTCCTCTTAGGCTGAGGATGGCAGTGTCAGACTGCCTCCTTTCAACAGATTACTGAGGAAACATAATAAATGGCACTTGCCAGCATGTCCTGGAGGCCCTCAGTTGGGCCTGACCCCAATTACCTTAGGGTAAATGGGGTTCTCTTATCACTGGAGTGGTGGGATAGGAAGTGGTGGTGCCACAGGCTGCATGACAGCTCTGCTCATCTGTCTGCTGTGATCCTCCAGCATCACAGCACAGCAGCCCTGTGGTCCAACAGAGACAGGGACTTGAGCTTGGGAAGGGCCTAATCCTCAGTGAAATTTCTTCCCTGATGACTTTATTTTGAACAATCTATTTCAGTTTCTCCTACACCAACAGACCTTGCAAGGTCAGACACTCGCCAGTGTTACCAAGGTCTGTGGATGAAGAGCTCAGTGGCAGCCCTGGGAGCAGGGTGTTCCCTGTGCAGCTGGCTGGCATTAGGAGAAGAACCTGAGACCTCAGCTATGAGATTTCCACAGCCAGAACAGGACGAAATGACTGCAGTGTTAACCTATATTCTGTTAGCATTGCTGGGACAGGGGCTCCTTCCCCCATGCATGTGCCCTCACTAGAACCAAACCATGTAATCATCATGCAGCCAAAACAAAAGAAAACACCCTATTTTCCATGCAAAGGACCATTTTATATGTACTTCAAGTATGTCTTCTGTCTTGATGGCCTAACAAACTCACAGGATTGACTAGGCATCTTTTCTCTAAATCACTTTTGGCAGATCTTTTCATTAATCATTGCTGATCTGAACAGTTTGATTCACTGAAGTATGTAAAGCATGTGCTCCGTGACTGACTTAGTTATGGAGTCACCATTTAGTCCAGAGGTTAAATGCAAAGTTGTATTACACACAGAGTATTGCTAAAATAACCCCAGGCTTTTAGTTTTGATATCCACTTTATTGATTTGCACTAGGTAAATTTAATTCCAAATATTAGAGATTGCTGAGATAGACATCCAATTTTGTTATTGTAGTGAAGAAACCATTAGGAAAATGGAGTAGTAAAGGTCACAGCAATCTTTTCTGGAATGAAGAACCAATTTTATTCAGAGGTCAGATTTGTACCAAAAAATCTACAGCACTCTCACTATGTCATTATTTAAGCATTTACACAGTTTCATTGATACACAACAATTGTGAAACATGACATTGCTCAACAGAAAATGGAAAAGTGTGAAAGAGTTTCCTTCCTTCCATGTGTGGGCTGTGAATTTCACATGTTATGCAAGCAGTTTCCTATGTTATCTTGCTTGCACTCCTGAATTTACTCTGTTGTGGCTCTTGACAACAGCAAGCTTCTCTTTGATCTCAGGCATGTATGCAGGCATGGTGTCGACATCAGTGCATTAAAAGGAGGGGACTGATGAGGACTGGGTCCCCTCCTGACTTTTCTGTGGACTCCTTGCATAACTCCAGGTAAGTCCTATGGAGGCTTTATTCCTTCATTAGCCAAAACAGGGCTAGCAAAGCACCTATGTTTTCTGAGGTTGAGGTAATCATAATCCTTTTCTAAATAGAAATATTTAGTGTGAACTGCAAACACAAAATAAATATCTGTAACTATACTTCTTTCTCCTTTTAACACACTGAGTTATCACTAAGTCTATAATTTTAATTCTTATATGGCTTTATTGTCTTGGGTGAACATCAGAAGTAATATTTATTCACATCATATAAAATTACATATGTTGAGGATATAACTTTCTGCTTACCATTCCATCCACCAAGGGTCCCTTCCACCCTTACATCCCACAGGACTGTCCCTGCTTGATTCATATGCTGTATCTTTCTTAAAGGGAAAAATGGCCATTAAAGCTAATATTCTACAAAGGTCTGATAAGAAATTTTCCTGTGGTTTGTATGAGTGCCAAGATCAATTGTCTAAAGTGTGTGAAGAAACATGCTTTCCTAAAATTTCCTCAGAAGTGGACTAAACCTATGGCATAATTTATATGCTCATTTTTTCTGTTGCTCTACTGAATAAAAGTAAAAATATTTTTAATGATATCAACACATTTTAATTGATAACATGTTTTATTAAATTTTATGGTTTAGATTTTAAGCCCTTTTGTGCCTTTGGTATTTCAGAGATTTTCAAATGTTACTTTGTCTGAAATACACAGTAGGATGGAAAATGGCTTCAGAATCCTGGATTAGCTGTCACTGATGGCATAAGTCTGTCAATAGCAGCCGGTAAATGCAGGAGACTGACTTTCTCCTCTTATATTTATTTATAACTGCCATTTCAGAATAGCAATAAGACACTGCAGGCCATGCATTTTGAAGGGATTATTGCACTTCTCTTATGACTAAAGTCACCTGCCCTTTAGCCTTGTGTCTTATAATGCCTCCTGAGGAGTTCAGCAGTAGTCCAGAAATGACAGCATGCTGTGTCTTATAGCTTCAATATATTTAGCTTGATCATATGGAAAAATAATGACAAAGTAAGGGAATGTGCAAGAAACCCACCCCAGCTATTCCATTCTTTTAAAAACAACTTACAAGTAAAATAATTTGCAGGCTGCCAACTGTTTGTTAAAATGTACATGAAACATGGAAGAATTGTTTCCCTGTTACAGTTTTAGTATCTTGCAGTATATATGAAATACCAACCTTTTAGTACAGTTTGGATTGTTGTGTAATATAGAAATAAAGCTAAATTCTTAAAAGGGTTAAACAGTTCCATTCTGCCTTAAATTACCACTGTCATTCAATTCATTAGATGAGTTTATGGAGTTACAATATGTCTGTAATTTATAGCCTGCTTACTGACAAAGCTTAATGCTAACATATGCCTAATTTGCCAAGGTTATCTCAAGCCCCATTCATCTCCCCCACTAACAATATGCTGCTGATTCCATGCTTCATGGATGAGGTACATGCGGTTTCATATTTAGTGCTATCAATCACAAGTAATTGCCTCCAGCTCCCCGCCTCAGTGTTCGCAGTGATTTCTTCTCTTCAGCCCGCGGTGCTGGCTGGAAGGGGAACGCGCGTAGCCAGAGGAGGGCATCCTCCGCCAGCCTTAGCAATGCAGCCTGCAAGCAGCTGCAGCTCGCAGAGCAGCGCCCGATGGTATTTCCGAACTTTCCTCTTCTGGAGCACACGCTTTTGGCAGGCAGGAAAGTGCACTCCTGGGTATGTGATTGTGCAGTTGTCCATGGGAAGTGGGTGAATCGGCTTCTGGAGTGTTGCCCCTGGGATTTCCCAGCTCATGCGACTGATCTGGGACACGTCCAGCCCAGGTCCCTCTGCCCCAGGTCGGAGTTTGAGGGTGTAGCACTCCTGTCCTCAGCCCTTAGTCTGGTTGCACTGACATGTGAGACATGGTAGGACCAGAGGCTGCCAAAGATTACAGTACACATCTGTATTTTCAGTATCTACTGAGTCTTGTCAGTGGGATTGCCATACCAGTATCAAAGTGTACCTTATGTAGCATAACAGTTTTAAATCATGAGGGTCCCAGTTCTACCAATCCTTAAACCTGTGCCCAGCTTTGTTTCTGGGAGGAGTCCCATTAGTTTGTCCTGCAGAAGTGTGTAAGATATCCAGATCTGAGAGTGACTAACTCACAGTTCCCTGTTCTCTTCCTCTTTGCTTGCTGTTATTTTCTGCAACTTCACGTTAAATGATAATGGCCACTTTTATCTGCATGTACTTTCCCCTCTCCCTATTCAGTTAAGCATTTTGGTATGCCTGTGGTCACCCTTGAAGGTGGACACTGACTAGAAAATCAGCTGTTGTGTCTTTACTGCAGATCCTGAACTGTTTATGCATAGTCTTATTGGAAGTCATGGGCATTGCTCACAGTCTTGTGTGAGTACTAGCATTTGTATTTATAGCATATGGATAAAAATTTCAGTTTTATGAATGCAAACATACACACACTTCTGCTGAATGAGCTGCTAGCCATTATGGGCAGTTATGTAGCTTCCTGAGCCTTCAGATACATTCCAGACATCTCTTAGATCACATTAGAAAATACAGAGAATGAGTTAACAAATATATATATTTTGCCTGAAATATATCTCCCACTTCACTCTGAGATCCAACAAAAAAAAATATCAAGGGAAAAAAGTTTCCTCTTGGATACTATGCTATCAACTAGCTGTAATCTCAGATTTGTTGAAGATGTTGTTGTGCTTGATATTCTGAAACTTCCCCAGAATAATGGAGACTGTTTGGCAGAGCCAGTGAAACTGTCTGTTCATGATAATTGACTGTGATCTGCAGTACTGAAAGAAATGACTGCAGCTAAAACAATCCTGAAAGGATGAACAGCTGTACAGGATTTAAAACCAGAATGATATTCATTAGTTTCACTGCATAGGAACACCATAAAACTCAAGTCCACTAGGAAAATAAAAGGCATTCTGGAGAAAAAAAAAGAAAGGTTTTTTAAAGAAATAACTGATGCTCATTTTGGTTGTTGTGTTTTTGGTTTTGAATTTTTTTCAAGACTTGAAAATCACATTCCTGTATGGAAGTGACAGCTAAAAACCAGTGTTAGCTTCTGTTAGGGATTTGGTTTTTTTTCTTTGTTTCTGTGCTGTGCCAGAACTCAGGGGCATGCCATGAAAGGATAGCAGTCATGGACTTCACATACGTTTACTTCAAAAAGAGCTAACTCCTATAGCAATCAGAAAAACTGTTGCACTTTCACTTGCAGAAGAAAAGCTTAACTCTGTGGCTGTGTGGCTGATGGTGGTTATGCTTGTTATGAACTAACATTTGGGTGAAGTTTAAAACTGTGATTCTTGCTTGTACTTAGAGAAGATTTTATTTCTTAAGAGTCTGGTAGGATAAAGTCAAAGAATCTGCTAAAAATTTGTATCCATTTTACTGCCTGGCCTCAGATAAAAGATCAACAATTTTATTTTTATAGTAGAAGTCTAAATTTTTAGGCGTGCTTTTTAGTGAAATCAGGTGAGTAACAGAAATACATGTAACACATGTTTTCCACATAATTTATTGAATGTGATTTAGAGTTTAAGAGAGCAGTATTGTATGGTTACCAAATAAATTCAATTCAAAGAATTCAATATATTCAATTCAATAGCTATTAATTACCAGAGGGGTTGGATTGTTTTTTTAATTAGGAATATCTGAAATAAACATCAAAACAAATCAGAGAATTCATAGAAAACATCTCTGAAATGGAAGAGTTTTAAAGCTGCTTTTCAATGCAAGTGTTGCGAGGTTTCAAGAAGACACAAATATATCCAAACACAACTTAAGCAGCACAAGCCAATAAAATAAGTACTCAGAAAACTTATCTTTTTTTTTTTAAAGATTGTTTCTTAAATCAGTGGCTGGAAGGAAACCTCTTTGTGGATCTTTGCATACATTCCAAAGGGCTCTAAGGCTAAGTGGCTGCACTTTGCATAGCGTCTGCTGACTTCCCATTCAGAGCCCCTCTGGCAGGCGGGGGGTGGAGGGGTGCTGTGCTGTGGTTTGTGGGAATAGGCTCTTTCAGTTCTGGTTTATTACATGGCTAATTAACCAAGGTCACCGAGCTCTTTTATAAGCCTGCCAATAGAGACATCACTGGTGCTTTAACAGATCTGCTGATTATATTGCATGCCCTGATAATATGACATTGATTAAAAAAAATATATGGGGCAGCATTTACCTGGAGCATTGTATAAACATGTAAATATGGAAACAAAAAAACCCCTGAAACAATAGGCAATACAATAGCTTTACATGTTTAATCTAAAAAACATTTCTTTTCTGTATTATTGCACAATGGTTTTATTTGGCTAATATAAACAACTGGAATTTATAAGCTGTTATGTTAACATGTCACAGTAATAACCTGACTTACCTATGACAAAGGATCTTTGGGAGGTTGCCACTCCATGTACGAATTACCATGGAATGCTTGGCACTGAACAATTGGTGAGTAAGATGAGGGGCTGCACCTCAGGATTATGCACCAGTCTAAAATAAACCTGTGTCCCTGAAACTGATGTAAATGCAAAATAGGTCTCCTTACTGCTGGCTCTGCACAGAGCCATCCTGCAAGATGTTGTCATCCTCGTTTAAGTAGCTAAAGGCTCTCTTAAAATTAGTGAGAGCACTGCTGTCCTCTGCACCAAAATTTCAGGTCAGAGTACTCCTCAGGCTGTTCTTGGAGTGCGTGGTATCCTTATTCCTGCTCCAGCCCTGCCTGTGAACGCAGGTGTGTGTGACATTATCCCTGTTTGAATGACAAGAGCAGCACTTCCCAGGGGAGCTTTGGCAACAGCTCATCAGCCCCACAACACCCAGCTTGTACCTCCCTCTGAGTGACCCCACAGCAGGTGTGCATTGCTCCCCTCTCACCCACCAAGAGCAGCTCATGGAGGCACTGCTGCTGCACTGAACATCGCAGGGGAATGTTTTGTGGCAGCCCCTCCTTAGACATGCAACGAGCTGCAGCTCCAGTGCCTGAGACTGGGATGGGGGTCACTGCAGGTTACTGATCCTGCATGTGAGGTGATCCCTAATGGAGCATGTTTGTCCATGACTATGTGGATGTGGCAATGTGTCTCACAAGTCCCATCCAGAGGTTACCTGGTGTGGTTTGACCCCCACAATGCTACAGACTTGAACTGGAATGATTACAAGATGATCATCAGAAAGGCAAGGAATACGCAACTCAGTCTTGAGTGATGGTGTGGGGAGCAGTCTGAGCAGTCTTATCTGAGAGATACCAACCTGCATTTCACAGAATCAGAGTCACAAATCACAGGGTATACTAGATTGGAAGGGTCATCTGGTCCAACCTCCTTGCTTAAACAGAGACCCCAGATGGTTCTTGAATAGCTCCAGTGTTCAATCACCAGCACAGTGAGGTTCTTCCTCAAATGCAGGTGGAGTATCTTCCTGTTGCCTCTTCTCCTGTTGCCTGGCACGGCAGAGAAGAGTCTGCTGTAGGGTCATATCCCTATAGGGTCCTGCCTTATCTAGGAGAGACTTCACAGTGTTAAATGTGCATTCCAAAGTCTCTTAAAACTTCTGGAATGGCCACAGGGGGTTCGTGGCCCCAACTGCAGTTTTCTGGGCTGCGATCTGAAGAGGCCCTGCAGTAGCCTCAGCTGCATGTGTTGTACTTCCAGGGGGACCCCAGGGCAGGTAGCCAGCTGTGATTCTCTAGTTACCTTTCCTCTATTTCCTTCAGAGGCCTCCAGAGCACCATGGGGACCATCTCTCAGTATCTCCCTGCCTGACATTCCCATCCTCAATCCCACATGCTGTCTTTATACCGAGAGAGCAGCTTTTTCCTTGCCATTGAAGACAAGGATCCCAAAGATTAGCATGTAGTCTGCTGAAAACCTGACCTCTTGAACTGTGCTGTCCCTATTCTGATTTTCTACCTTCTATGGGTAGGTAATGCATCTGTGGTAGGAAATACCACCTCACTTGGTACAGCTAGGAGAACTCCTATCCTCATTACTCACATATTATTCAAATAAGTTTCTTCTAGCTCTCTGCACTTTAGCAGGAAGCATCTCCTCAAAATTTACAGTTCATCTTGTCAGAGTTTTTTGGAGTTTCTTCTGTTACATCTCCAAAGATTCTGAACATGGTTAGGCTGCCAGTGTATTGTAACCACCATCTCAGATGGTGCAGAAATTGCCATCCTCTCCTCATCTGCTTCTCATGTCTACTGTATTCTCCTAGACTTACTGGGTGGAGCTCAGCTCTGGAACAGGAAACTTGCACTTAGGTATGTGCACATAGGAGCCCTTGTGGTCAGCTGCATCCAGTGGATACAGCCAGTGGAAGGTAAGGGTGGTTTGGCTTCCTCAGGCATGGATGACAAGGGCCTGATTCACCTACCAAAACTCTCTGGACTTCTCCACAGTGCACGTGTGGGAAGTCAATGTAATACATGCAACACATGATGATAGCTATTAAGGGATCCTAAGACCATATTAGACAAAAAAAATAAACTAAACAGGAATTCTTCCTATAGTTATCTGGCCAGAAGTTTTAGCTTCTTTGAAGTATGATCTGCCTGGAGAAGCTAAAGAATGGTTATCAATGCTTTATAATCTGATTAACACCACCACTGAATCTGGTGCTGGCCATGGTGCACCACATCTGAAGTAGCCACAACCAGCAACAGTAATTTCTGTTGTTTTTAGAAGGATCTAATGCAAAACTAGACAAGATGCAAAGAATGACCAGGCCTTTTCACAGCCTTTTACAGTTCATATGGGAAATCACATCATTGCAAATTGGTTTCTAATTCCTTCTTACACCATTTCTGGTCCTGTTTCTTGGACACAAATTATCAGAATTAAAAGGGATGAAGCTCAGAACAATAAAAAAATCTCCCTAAAACCCCAACCCAAAAAGTTACACTCTATCAGAATGAAGTGTCAGTAGACACCAGACTTCTGACTCCATGACAATGAGGCAAAGAGAAGATTTTTGCTGTCTGTCTCCTGTACTTCATCATTCAGTAAATTTAACAGATGAATCTGGAATTCTATTTTGCTCTTTAGCTGTTTAATATCCTGTTACAGTCTTTGGAACATGGGTCAAAATACTGTTCTAGCTATCAGAATATAGGATAGGCTAGTGACCTGGATTAGATACAGAGTGACACTCGTTCACAGCTCTTCTGGCACACGTAGATCTGCTTTCTCACTGCCAAGGAGGAAATTCAAGCACAGCATTCATGTCCTGGGTGAGTGAAAGGATGGAACAACTACCTCTCACCTTTTCAAAAAGGAGAAGAGTGATGGGTTCTCCATTTTTTATGAAACAAAATGAGATGCATCTTATTTGGTCTGATTTGATTTCAAATGTAATTGTATTTTTACTTACTGTGGCCTAAGTACTTTCCCATGCAGTGAGTGCAAGCAGGCTGTCCTTTTGTGGTGAGAGTTGCATGGCTACAGAGAAGATCTCCTGACACATCTGTGCAACCATACAAGAAGTTTAACCCTCTGGAGACGACTGGTAAAGAGTAGTTTCTAAATATTTTAAATTGGGAGCAACTGAAGATACTGGCTGGCTCAAACAGATATAAAATATGTTAGTCTTATCAGGATATTTTTTTCTATGATTTATCTGATTGTGGAGCCTTGGATTTTCAGACTGAATCAGCACAACTTTCTTCATTTCACTTTGAAAGGTCAAATGTTGTTACTCATAAGCGCAGTTTGAAAGGGAATCTCGCTGCTGCTGTCACTCCAAATATAAGGGAAGTGTATTTGTAAACATTTAATTACCTACTTTGTAAAAACTAAACTCACATTTTATAGGAAAAATCAAGCCATGAGGTTTCTGGAGAGGAGCATGTTAAGACCTTTATTGCTTTTATTTCCTTCCAGCAGTGCCTAATAACTAAATAACATAGATTTAACCACTTCCAAAAGCTTTTGACTCAAGTAGGCCATGCCAACCATTTTACCAACAATCTTTTCCTTCCACACCTATATTTTTTCCAGTCATGTGAAATATGCTATGTTTGGTATTAATTTTCTGTAATTCTTTGGATAAAAAGGTCAACAACCTTTTTATCCTACCATCTTTTCTTCTGAGCACCATCCTTTGTACCTGGCTAATAACTTGAAATATGATAATTTAAGCAGCTAATATCTGTTCCCAATGTTTCTCAAGAGTCCTTTTGGTTTTAGACACCCACACACAGTCTCTTTTTTTAAAAAGAGGTGTTTTTCCTTTAAACCCCCATACACTGTTAAATCCTCAGTGAGCTGAGGGGTTTACACCAGCAGGATGGATATACATGGTCCTCTGAAAGCTGCCATTAGAGCAATTCATCAATGTGCTTAACAGAGTGGTAAAGGCACTGTGAGCTCTAAAATACCTACACATCTTGGATCTTAAAGTTCTATAGCACTCTGTTACTGCAGTTTTGTCTTCATTATCAGTAAGAAAATTACAAACATTATGTTACCTCAACAAACTGCTAGAAGACGTGTTAGGAAAATTCTTTAAGCCTCTCAGTCTGTAATGTCTGAACTTCAGTTCTTTCAGCAAAAAATTCTTTGAAAGGCCTCTTAACCTTCATTGTTCATCTTATCTGTGGATCCCAAACCCCAGGAACATTGTGTATATATATATATATATGTATGTATATATCTCACATATAGCGTTGTTACAACATACTTGAAACTCAGAGCTGTGCTTGGAGAATTGCTGCACACCCAAACTGGGCTTCCCATTGCACAGCCCCACTTCTGCCTGCTTTGTGCTGCCCTGTGTAAAGTAGAGGCCAGCAGTCTGCTTGTTGGATGGTCAAAGCCTCACTACATCCATTTGGCTTTTCAAAACACAAAGTTCATTCCTCACAAAATTATCAGGTCAGTACAAAAATTTCTTCAATGGGAACGTTTCTGCAGACAACACCAGGAGGTTTATTTGGCTTCTTGAATGAGGATGAAAGATCTGCTGAGAAGAAGTTTCCTGAGACTCCTTTCAACAACCCTTGGAAAAAATGCTTGGAGCTTCTGTTCTTGGAGCCAGAAGAAAGGGGGACAGTAGATTCTCTTGAGGGACAGAAAGGACATTTGGGACTTTGTTTGCTTTGATCCTGCAGGGCAAGACCGGTCAGTCAGTAGCTTAATACTGATTCAGGAGGATTTGGGGCTGCTGTTTGTCTTGATTGGAAAAAAAGGGAATTCAGGATTTGGTGGGACTAAAAACATGTCCAAAACCTTTACTTTTCACACAAACTTGACACAAAAGGAAAGTGGTGGTTAGGTAAGGGGACTGGCTCAACCTCTGGAGCAGATTTTATTTAATAATGTTGAGATGGCAGCATTACCTCTTATGATTGCCTGATTCTTTCCATTATATGCTATTGTTTTCTTCTGTCCATAATTCTGCCAAATTTCTATGACTTAGGATTAATTTTTTTTTTGCTTGCACTCTGTGCAGCAGTCCCTGAATACTTGTAAAGAGAGTCAAGGTTTCCCTGAGAATTATAGAAAAGGCTTTTGTAATTCCTTTCAACTTTTTTGTATAAATTGTTACCATTTTTATGTTTTGAGCAGGTATTCAGTTGGTCATGAGATATGATCCAGGAATAAGCCCATGAGATTGTGTGTGGATCAGAACAAGATAGGAAGAACTTCACTACTTTATTCTGCCATGGGCCATCTATTAAAAGTGGTGATTCATCTTAGGTATCTCTGATTTTGCCTCTGATTTGAGACATGTGAAGGACATTGGGAACCAGAAATTTTTTTAACAGTGTCACTATTTTAAAAATCTTTATTAAAATATAAAAATATATTTAAATATATTATTTAAACATAAAAATATTTATTTAAGTTAAAAGTAAACTCTTCCAAAATATTCTTGCATCCTGCTCAATATTTCTTCTCTGCTACAAAATTTTAATTCCATTTTTGATGTAGGAATTGAGCTACCTGTTATCTTTTTCCTTTAGTAATTTTTATTTTATTTTTATATGTATGTATTTTATACTGTGAAAAAAGAACCTGTTTTCACTTAGTTATTCCATCTCCAATTACATAGAAGTATTTATCTCTGTATGTGTGTGTTTGCTTAAAATTAAGTGTTCTAAAGTACTTAATGAGATTGGTTTTAAAGAATCCTAAGCATGCCTATCTTAAGGATAAGAAACCTTAATTCTTTTTGTTCATGTATTTGCCCTGAAAGTATAACTTCTTATAAAGTGAGAGAAATGTTGTTGGGCCTGCCAGGGAATCACCTTTCCAAATTTCAGCCTGAACTCTGACAGGAAGAAATAAAAACATGAAATATCCTCTACAAGTTGGTCTGAACCAGTATATATATAAATATTTATTTCCGCATAAGAAAACTGATTTTAAAACTAGCATTTTGCCTTTGACTATATTATCTTATTCTTAAACACCTCTCTTGAGTAGAAAAAGCCAAGCTTAGGCTGGGTAAAGAAGGATTGCAATTATGTAAATCTTTCAATCCTATATAAATACAGCCTATCTACAGAAGCTTGTTAAATCTCTCTCAGTTGCAGAAGTGGCGCTCATCAAGCCAGGAAACATTATATATGTTTCCTGGAAATATAACATTATCACCAAGCTCAAACTACAACTCACAATTCAAACTCTGACTACTGAATATGAATCTGTTAAAGGTGTCACAAATTATTTAGGGTAAACATAAACAGTAATATTCAATGTTTATTGTTTGAAATTTTCAAATAAATCTGAATTAGTACAAATATTGAGTGGACAGAAGATATTTCATTGGGTAACTGTTAATTATTTTTCTCCATGAAATAATAAGAACATCTGAAACTTGTTTTAGTACTCTTTTGCTGATTCTGGGAAAGGTCCTTTTATGCTTTACAAAACTTTTTTGTGAGGGGGCTTTTTCATAACAAGTAATATAGGCAGCTAGTTCTGAGTCTTTCATTACACCACCATGTTGAGAGATCCCCAGAAGAGGCACATGGAGTATTTGAACTGTACTGTTTTGTGCATCACCTCCCTTCTGGGTACTTCACAGGTTCTCTTCAGGCCCTCTCTCTCTGGCTGCTGACCTGACAGGAATGCTTATGCTTTGGATGCTTCAGAGCTGCCATCCTTCAAAACTGCCTGTAGCTTTATTTGCTCAGTTCTGCTTGCAAGGGGAAGACAGACTCTAATTTTCACCCTGTTATGTGTACATTTGCTTGTTGTTTGTATTTGTTGTACTTCTACTCTGGGCTTTCATCCAATACCTTTTATTAACATTTTTTCTTGGCTGTCTTTCCCTTTCCACATCCTATTTTTAATTTTTTTTTATTTTTAACTTATTTCAACATTTGTAGGTTTTTTTAGCACATCCTGCAGTCTTTTTCTCTGTTTACTGGAGCTGTTTCCTCCACAACATTCCTCTAAAAAGGCTCCATGCCTCAATAAAAATGTTCCATTTAAGCCCTTTAAAGAAATATTTTTGCATCATCATCCACTGACATAGGATCTCTCTGTCCTAAAATATTGAAATGAAGTGTATTCAGCTTAAAAGTCAGTTTCTTGGCCAGAGATTTAGTTTGCATTGAACAGAAATAAGGTGCTAAGCTTCTTCAGTGGAGCCCTTTTCCACACCCTGACAGAGTACTGGGAAAATGCTGCAGCTGAGCTTGGGACACTAGTGATACTAGTGCTAGACATTTGTGTTTGTACTGCTGGTCTGAAAAGTGTAGTTTGGTTTCCCTTCAGGTTTAGAGAGCTGGAGAGACAGATCAGTCCAACATCTACCCTTCTAACCAACTCTGGTTAACCTCCCTCTTCTATTCTCCTTCCATTTCCTCATGGACTAGGAAGAAGCTATAGGGATTTGAATCCCTGTGAACTGGAAGACTTTGGCAAACAGGCACAGAAAGATATGAGACTCCTCTCTATTGGGGGCTGCCTCATCCTGACATGTGTCTAACAAACCCTTCTTCACAGAGATGGTCTTCTAGGGAGGCAGCAGTCATGGAGGTTGCTGTCCTACACAGAAGAATTGTCCTTGTGACCTGACTGGTTCAGCCATGTTTTTATGCTCTGGAGACATTTCCATGGATGGGAAGGCACAGATACTATTACACTTCAGGTCCCCCTTCTGTCCCAAATCCCTGCTTGGGCAGGCATGATACTCTGACATGCAGAAGCTGTGTTAGATTCCTGGCCAAACCTAGGTCCATGTAATTCCAGCATTACCGAAGATTTTGATGTTGGTTCACTCTTTATTGTTTAATTAGGGCCCCTGAATAATCTTAGTGTCTGACTCCTACATCATGAATGGATCAACCATATCTGCTTCAGTCTGGTGGGAACCACTCTGTGCACTAGGGAGCTCTAGGTAAAAAGGGGGCTTTTCATTCACTCTCTCTCTGTCTCTTCAAATAACAAAGGTAAAACAAGTCAAGAGGACAAGGGAACAAGTCAAGAGGACAAGGGAATAAGTCAAGGGAAGATTCTGGATCACATCGACTAGAAAGAGTTGCACAACTTGTGTTCAGTAACCACAAGCAATTAAAGCAGGAGATAACTGAGCTGGTGACAAACCTGTGGTTTCCAGTCAGTAAAATGCATGTATGAAAGGTAAAGATACATGTTTTTAAGAGAATTCTATAATTGTGCCGTGGAAATTGTAGGGTATTGCCAGGGCAGTGGCTGAGAAAAATGCACAGTATGCCAGAGATCAAATATTTGACAGTCGACGAGGAAGCCAAGATGTAGCAAAGCAAATCATCATCCCAGATATAAGATGTAGATCTGTTTTTTTCACTTTTCTCTTTATTTTATGATTCCTGCTTCTGGTAGGGAAGATTTTGAAACAGTTTGGGCCACTATGGCAACACTGTCTTGCTTAGCAGATGTTTGTCCAGTCCAGGAGGAACATCATTGTTGTCCATCAAAAGCCTGACTGAGCTTAAGATGAAGGTATGAGCAAACTCTCTAAGCTTTAATCTGAGAAAGACAGAGCTGGTGCTGAAGAAGGAATCTGCAGGAACATGCATACCATGGGGGAAGAGAGGTTTGATTTCTTGGTGAGCATTTGCCTGTTTTTTCCACAAAGCACTGGCAGTACAGGAGTGTTTATTACCCTGTGTGCATCTTGAGTGAGACAGGCAATGACTTACTGATTTCTGGAGTGGAGTATTTCCTCTTCCTGGGTGTATCCTTGGGGCTGACAGGAAAACTACTACAAGGTATGGCAGATGAGATGTGCCATCCTGGGGCAAAGCACTTCCCAGACCAGTGTACACCAGCACAGCTCAACAGTACTGCTGTGTGGAGTGCAGCAGTTAAATGGTTTGAAATCTACCTCCTTCATTTCTTCTTCCTCCCCAGGACAGAAAAGGTCAACAGCTACTTGAAGAGGGATTCCCTAGGTTTAATTGTTCAGCAGTTTCTAGCAAGACATTTCAGTGGAAGACTCTTGACTCTGAGGTTCTCTTCCAAGGAAGCCCAGAATGGATTCATTGACCTATGGGGCACAGACAGGCTCTTCACCTGAAGCAGAAATGGACAAGTTGGTTTTGTTTTGGAATTACACACAGAGAAAGGAGAAAACCATTGAGAAGTGGTGATTTGGTGAACTTTGTGCATTGATTCTGTGCTAAACACATTGTACATGAAATGGAAATTGAAGGATGGTAACACAAGCTGCATATTAGCTCCTCACCTCCATTGTCTAGTTTGTTTTGAGCCCACAGTTTTAAAAGATGGGGTTAATTTGCTGTTCTCTGTATTGCTTTGCCTATGCTACTACCACCCCTAAAGACTCAGCCTCTCAAAAATGGAACAAAAAGCCACTGAATGTCTTATCCCCACTGGCCATTCCACTAGCTTGTGTTTTGGACTATGGTATTAAAAATCAGTCTACAGCATAAATGTTGGCAGACAAATATGTTTTCATAACCTGGGTGACGGTGATGTCCCAATCTGAATAGAACATTCAGAAATCCACCAATATTTCATGGACTCCAAACGCCAAAAAAGCGTCAGAAAATCCACTCCTCTTCTCCCTCATATTTTTCATTATCTCGACTTACCCATAGAAGAGTCATTCAGTGTGATTTACTCTGTGATGTATGGACTGCACAAATCTGGTAGCATGTTCTTCTGCTGTGGATCATTACTGAATTAGACTTGCAGGCAGAAGAATCTGAATGTCAAGCAATGCCAGAATTTATGATCTCTCATTTCATCTTGCTTTGCACTTTACAACCCAAGCTTGTAAGTAGGCGTATCTCCAGTGATTTAATTCATTTCTGGCTTCACTGAAGATTTGTCAAAAGAGAAATCCTGCTCTTTCTTGTAAACAGGAGCTTACAAACTGCGTGGTAACACCAATGATCAAGAACTGGAATCTAATGGAAAGTAAACCATGCATGTGCCAGAATTAAAGCAGAAAATTTTATTTTCTACAAAGACATAAATCTATATGAAGACAGAAGTAGGCTGGTGATTCTTTATCTGTTTTTATTCTATCTGAAATTTAATTTAAATTATTTCAACTGGCTTTGATAAAAAGTACAGACTCTTTCAGAACTCCTGGGCTACAGTTGAACTGGAGAGCTAAAAAGTGTTTCCAGGCTCCTAGGCTGGGATGTAAACATTACCTGCATTTTAAGTCTGTGTTGGAGTGAGAAGTATGCGCCCATTGTAACGTTGCTTCTTGTCCAGCAAAGCAGCTTTTGTGTATGGGCTAAAGAGGAGCTACCCCACGTTCCATGAGATGCCCTCTGCAGACAAAAGGAATCCAGCCAGGATGCAGACTTTGCCAAAGCAAACAAGTGCAGAGATGCAAGTTGTGGCTGCATTATTCATGTCATGGTAATGAGAAAATTAAGTTGTTTTCAAACCCAGTAACTTGAAGCAGCCTTAGAGGTGGGCTTAAGAAAGAATCAGAAAGGGAGAGAGCACTGAATTACTTCAATAATAATTTTGGATTAGCAGATACTGCCAAGTATCATTCCAGCAATGTTGCTTCCCATTTATAAAATAGTTCAGATTTCACAGGTCCAAATATAAAGAAGCACATGGAGGGGCTCTGACCTGTTATGCAGGAAAAGGCATGGTAGGTACAAGTCAGCATACCCCCAAATTGCTTGTGTCTGTAAATTTCCTTTTGCACTGAAACTCCAACTTGCCAAGATTCCCCCAAACCCTCATGAAGGAGTGAGGCAACAGAGGTTTGGTTCTGGATTTCAGCAGCTCCTGGCTCTGTAATCTCTACTGATGCCTGTTCTTGGAGCAGTTTGAATTCCTAAGTGATTAAGGGATGCTTTGTCCTTCAAATTTCGTAGGTCATTTCATTATTAGAAGCTTGCAATATTTTTGCCAGACTTTCACTCTTTCTTTCTCTCTTTCTCAAAAACAAAAAACCCAACTAAAACTAAACCTGATCTTTTTATCTAGTACCTTAGAAGAGTCATTGGTGAGATCAGAAGCTTTAATGGAGCTGTTTATTTTAGTTCAAATAATCTCTAGCAGCATCATCCTGGAGCTATAACAATGGAAGGGTATTTTATAGCTTTGAGCATAATAGTGTCATATGGAAAAAAAGAAAACCTTATTATCTCAAACTCTTTATCAGACTTAAAGAGCACACTAGAGAGACATTTTTTTATATATTTAACTCAATAAGAACAGAAATAGGCCAAAGAACAATCTTTACCTAAATTACTGAGGCTCCTGGACTTCCTACCTCTTTGTGTTTGAATGCATGCAGACAGTTTGAAAACAAGCCACCACTCCTGACAAGAGTAATTATTTTAATCTTTGTCCTGGAAACGTACTGCATTTACTCTTTGGTTGTGGAGGAGCCAATCGGGAAACATTGGCAGCTCAAGTTTTCTTTTGAAGAAAATGCCCCCGTGTCCAGTGCACTGGTCCTTGGCAGGAGCCCACTGGACACCTGTGCTCCCAAACCTGGCCTGCTAGAAGTGCCCACTACAGATGTCAGAGCTCTTTTGTTGACTTCCTATTAGGCACCACTTAATGGATGTGAGCCGAACACAGCTTTGCCTAAGCACTTATCAATAGACAGCAAACATTCTTCTTTCCATGGGCAAAGGGTCAAACTGTTTTGCCTGGCTATAAAGCTGTGCCAGATAATTGCTGGTGATTAGCAATTTTAATTACCAGGTGCTAGGGGTCGTTTCTTGTGGAGCTTTTTTTGCTGTTGTTGTAATTGGGCAGGCTGTCAATAGGTATGGCTTATTGTATGCATGGTGTGTATTTGCAGATACATTGAGCATCCTTTTTAAAGCAGGTAAAATAAAGTCAGTAGTATAACTTGCTTCTGTTTGCATCTGATCAGCTGCATAGGGCTCCTACAGGTTTTGTGATAAAACTTGTCTGACATAGGAATCTTTAATACAAATTGCTAAAGCAGCCTTTAATCCTCTTGTAAACACTTGTATGTACTATTGTTACTGAAGAGAGGCAATGATTTTAAAGTCTTTTCCTGCTACATTGGTCAAGTTGGAACTAAGCTTGTCAAACATGTTCTACCTCATTGGTTCTGCATGCAGACTTTTAGGGGGTTTTCATAGAATCACAAAACCAATGGCACAATGTGCAGCAAACTAATCTTTTCCCATATTCGGCAACAAAATAAGTTCAAAATAAAAGTGACACAAAAGACTCTTCCTTGATCTACCTCATAGCAGAGAGAAAGTAAGCAACTACAATACTTCAGTATCTGTTTTTACGAAAATTTCCATGTATTTCCTTTTACCTACATTATTCAACATCACAAGCCTTTCAGACATACTGAAGGTCTCTGAAAGCTGAATGTACTGTTTACCAATCTACTTCAGTTAGAATAGGCTTGTTCTTCGAGGCAATAAAACAGGACGAATACCTCTGCAGTACAGAGTTCTACCTCTGTTTATTTGTTCTGCAGTCAGATGACAATACCTTGTCGTCTCCCAGCTCCCATCACGGCTTTGTTTTTCTCCAATGATAGCTAGGCTGCCTGAAGCAGGAGGTGTGAAATTGTAGTGTCAGATCTTTTTTTTTTTGTCAAAAATTGAAGGTGTTGTAATGCTTGAGATTGTTATATTGATGCTTATGAAATACTTCAATATTGCATACTGTGCAGCTACAAATTATCCATACTGGTTCACATTCTGCCACTAGTTAGTTAGAACTTTGACATCATTGAGACCTGCATTAAAAAAGAAAAAAAGGAAAAAAAGAAGTAGCTAAGTAGCACATGTAGAAAGGTGTCTCTGGGGAAAGATGCCCCTGAGGAGGAGGAGGATGCCGTTCCCAGGGTGCTCTCATCCCATGTTTCCATGTCACAGCTACACTCTCTGAAAAACACAGAGCTTTCTCCTTTCTGCTAACTCCAAAATCTGTGGACAAGCTGCAAAACCCTAGTCCTTACAGTACTACAAAGAAAGCTGCAAACAATTAAGGTTTCTGAGAAGTGGGACAGCCTGGAGCAGAACTTGATTTCCTGAAATCAGACTTTGAGCAGTGGGAGATGTAAGACAGTGGTAGCAGATGCATCTATCAGGGGTAGAAAATGTTGGTCATAGGACTAACACATAGTCATGATGGGTTGAACAGTTTTCACAAACACTTTTTTCCCAAGCCTGAAATCTGATTTTTAATGTATAAACAAATTTCTTAGCTCAGGTATGATGACATTAGTCATACTTCCCTCTGTATCTTCAGCTGGAAATAGGCCAATTTTCTTCCTACACTGTATTCTTGTTTGCCTAAAATCACAGGCTGAAGGGTAAGGTTCTTGATACTGAAAACCACTGATGCCGCTTTATTTTGGTTTCAACATGAACTTATATTCCCTCTTTTTCCTGTCTCCTGATTATGGCAGCTCAAAAAGATGCAGAAACCAACACAAGATCTGCTCCTCTTGCCACAAGAAGTTCACAAAACAAGTGTTTTCCTATCTCTATGTATTGAGCTGACTCTGGCTGGATGCCAGGCATCTGCTAAAGCCCCTCTATCCCTCCCCTCTACAACTGGATGGGGGAGAGAAAATACAATGAAGAATAAGGGCCAGCAGAGATCACTCACCAAATGCTGACACAGGCAAAACAGGCTCAGACTGGGGGTATGTATTGAATTTATTACTAACAAAATCAGAGCAGGATAAAGAGAAGTAATATAAATCTTAAAAACACCTTTCTCCACCCTTCCCTCTTTCCAGCTCTAGCTCCTCCCCCCCAGAGTAGGGAGTCAGGGAAGAGGAAGTTTCTACCAGTTCATCACAAGTTGTTCCTGATGTCCCTCAGGGAGAGGAGTCCCTCTACTGCTCCAGCATGGGGTCCCTCCCATGGGAGACAGCTCTCCATGAACTTCTCCAAAGTGAATCCATCCCACAGGCAATGGTTCTTCACAAACTGATGCAATGTGGGTCACCCTTCCACAGGGTGCAGTCCTTCAGGCACTGCTCCAATGTGGGTCCCCCTCAGTGTCACAAGTCCTACAAGGAAACATTCTCCAACACAGAGAATGGGCCTGCAGGTCCCTGCCAGGAGCCTGCTCCAGCCCTGGGATCACAGCCATAGGGTCACAGCCTCCTCTCAGGCATCCAGCTCTGGCACAGGGCTTCTCCATGGGCTGCAGGTGGGTCTCTGTGGTGTTCCATAGGGTGCAGGGGCACAGCTGTGTCCCCATGGGCTACACCATGGGCTGCAGGGTTATCTCAGCTCCAGCTCCTGGAGCATCTCCTGCCCCTCCTTCTGCACTGACCTTGGTGTCTGCAGGGCTGTTCGTCTCACATATTCTCACTCTACACTTCTCTGAGCAGAGATTATAACTGCTCAGTATCTTTTTTCTTCTTCTTCTCAAATATGTTATCCCAGAAATGTTACCACCGTCTCTGATGGACTCAGCCTTGACCAGCAGCACATCCTTCATGGAGCTGGCTGGCACTGGCTCTGCTGGACAGGAAGAAGGCTTCTGGCAGCTTCTCACAGCAGCCATCTCTACAGCCCCCCTGCTATGGAAAGCTGGCCATGCAAACCCAAAACTCCAGTATGCCTTGAAAAGCAAAGAGAAATAGTTATCTGCACTGATTCATCCCAAGTACCTTATGTGATGATCACAGCCTGCCTCCAAAGCCTCAGGTTTCATCCTCAAGTAAATACAAAGTTATTGCAGATACCAGTAGATGGTATCCTTACCAGATATAAAGCAATTGATAGGAATCTGCATATAAGTGTAACAGCAGATTCGCTCGCTCTCACTGTTTTTGTGGCAACATGGAGCTGCAAATGCCTGAGATGAGAATTCAGCTGCATTCATAAAGCAATTCCTGAAGAGAGCAGATTATGGATAGAGTTTGAGCCTTAACTTTGAATTGCCTTGCTTTTGTGGATTGAAGTTAGACCCATACAACAGTATTTGAACATAGACTCTGCTACTTTGTTGATATTAGTTACCTACTGTGACACACAACACATGGCAGTTTCAGTTTTGTGTGTTGTAAAATGCAGGTATTGTACACCTGAATTATAATCTTGCTGTGATAATATGCCTCTATTGATTCAACAAAACAAGTTGTCTATTTTGTCTTCACTCAGACATCTCTATGAAGGAAAGACTAACAATCAGAAAGGTAAATATTTTGGACTTCACAACTTGTGGCATGACAAAAAGGATAAAAGCGCAATAATTTTGAAATGAGACCTTGCAGACAATGCCACTCCATTTGAACCAGTGAGATGAACTTCCTACAAAAAATGTTTATTATATAGCCATGTTAAAATGTAGTGAACAATCATATTTAAAAGTATAAAATGAAAAATGATCTATTTAGTATAAAATAGTATGTTTTATACTGTTAAAACATACTGTTAGGAGTATAAATATGAAGGTAAAGAAATGTAAAATGAAGCTGAATTTTGAACTTTCACAAAATGGATGGTGTCTCAATCAATGAACATCAATGCTTCACTTTTTACGAAGTTTTTTTTTGTATTTATTACTAAACTCAGATAATGTACAATAATTGCATTTATAGAACATTAAATTTAGTGTCTTCCATTAAAATTGAAGTTAAAAAAAAGTAACTTTCTATAAAATATTTCAGTCTCATTTTACACTGGCTTTATTTTAAAATCTTATTTCTGTACCTTCACATTAAATACGTTGCAATCCTGATGGAGCTGTACCCAATAGGATGCCCTTGGCAATGCTGATTTGAAAATACCACTGTATCCAGAGCAGGAGAGATGTATTGTTAGGAGGCTGAATTCAGCCTGGACCAGTGTTACCTGACATGAAATATTAGAGGGCTTTAAGAAAAGACCTGTGGACCTACAAAAGGTGTTGTTTTTAACAATCTCTTCTACCCAGAATTTTTATTACAAGGGTGGTGGGAGGCTACACAGCAGCACAGGTGAGGGTGGCACAGCACATCTGGCTGCCCCACTACTGTGCATGAAAAGGCACTTGTACAGGCCACTTGTACTCAGATTTCTCCCTGGCGTTGCCAGAAGCTAGGTCCAAAGGCCAAGCAGAAGTGAGCTGGGCTAGCATTTGATTTGTACCCCCTGCCACCTCTCGGGCCATCATTGAGTCATTGGAGCCTTAAGGACCACCTGTGCACAGGCTGGCCCTGTACTAAACTTTCACTGTACTGCATCCAGTCTCTAGGGAAGACTAATTAAGGACATCTTTCAGTGGTTATCCTTGCAGTGTTTTACTGACTTTTTCAAGAGCTGATGTTATTTAAATTGCATTAATTCAAGAATAGGTGTTCCTGTAGAGCACTTGAGTGGGCAGACCAGGAGAAATAGTCCAATAAAGACATTTATAACAAGGCAATGAATCAGCAGCAGTTTTTGAATGACAAAAAATGATGTTCAGGTGCTGTGAAGACCTCTTCAGAGACAGAAAGGAGCCCAAGGCTTAGGAAACTAGAGGAGATGGAGTGCTGAGACATACTTTGTCTTAGTAAATGTCTGCTGAAGTTCACTTATGGTCCTCAAACTTTTCAATTCCTCATGGTTGCTGTGTACTGATGTTTTCAGGGCAGAGGGAAGAGGCTGAATCATGAGCTCTCTTCCATGTCCTTCAGCATGAATGCTGGCAGCTTACTGGCAAGGACAGGTATTTGTGAGAGACTTAAGGAAGAGCAACCACCCCAGCTATGCCACGAGAACTGGAAAAATGGTAACCTATGGCAGGACATGGGAGGCATTTTAATTTTCATTACTCTGTGCATCTCTCACACCACCACAAACAGAAAAGTATTTGTGGAACACAAATACTGCTAATTTCCACTACTTCATATACGCCCCATGTGTGAGTTACTAACTGAAGCGCTTATGAAATTAAACTCATTAATTAATTGGAAAAAGACCATGTACCACAAAATAAGGTGCTTGTACAGAGGATTGAACTGAAATTCCTGGCCTTAAGGAATTACTCAACAGGACAGCAGGACTGTACTTGTGTGAATGATTAATGGGCTGTGGGTTCTGCAAGTGTGCTGCAGGAGAAAATGCTGTCACTTATCATGCCAAAGGAATAGAAAAGCAGTCAAACACAGTGATGCAGGGAGGTGTTCAGGAGAAGACCATGTTGTGGTGAGTTCAGTTGAACAAATTGTGTTAGAGAAAAGGGAGATGACTTCTCTTTCATTCCTTATAGTGAAGGAAATGATATTTCATGGCTGAAGAGAATACCAGTCACTGAAGTCAAATCATTTGAGAATGTTGCCTATGTCCACAGCAATAGAAAATGGACAGAAGTCTGTTCATATATTAACAGGGCTTTCACGGATTGGAGGAGGAAGGACAGTGTGTGGCATGCAAGGATAAAAGTTATGTGATGAAAGATGTTAATGTGGTAGATGGTGAAAAAGAATAAAGGAAGCAAGGCTAAAATGAAATAACTAGAAGATGAAGTTATCAATGTCTTACAAATGACATCTACTTTTCCAGTCAAGGTATTTTCCTGAAATAAGGAGCACATATTTTTATACACAAAATTAATATATCAGTGACTTTTTAGAACCTTTTGCTATTTGTGAGCCATAGTAACAACAAAACAGATAAGCAGCCTACAAAAGTTGCCTTAAGGTGTATACATCATTTGTGTTGAAGAGAGAGTTGGAATTTTCTCTTGCCCTCCTTATTGCCCTGGTCTTTACATTTTTGATAACTCTTGATCAGTTGCCTCAGTCTTCCTTTTCTGGTCATCCTGTTTCCTCCAGCTACTCTTTTGGTATGTCCTGATTAGGGTGCATGCTTCATATAGACTCTTTCCACCATGTGTGCAATCAGCCCCTGTATGGACTCAGTGCTTTAGCTGAGGATTTATAAGCCTCAAGTAAAACAGAAGGATTGTTTTGTGTGTCTTACAGATGACCCTCCTGTTTACACATTCCAGCATATTGGGATTTGTTTTTGCTGCCACATGATGTCTTTGGCTGACATTCAGCTCGTGACAACTCCAGATCCTGCAAAGCTCTTAAGTAGTCAATCATTTCTCACTCTGTATTTAAGCAGCTGAAATGCAGAAATGAATGTGGAACTATTAATCTGTTTTTTTTCAGACAATTTCCCAAAGTTTATTCAGAGTCTGGTCCCTGTCCTCAAAATCACTTCCATCTCAAATCTAGGTTAGATTCAGATGTAAATGTACAATCTCTATTCCATCATCCAAGTTAACGGTGAAAATACTGAATTGAGCTAGACACAGGACAGACTCCTGGGAAATCCCTCTCATCCATTTAATTTGATGGTTGACCACTGATAACTAATTTTCTAGCACAGCTTTCTGGCCAGTTTTGCCTCCACCCTACGGCTGCTCTTTTGTTACTATCCTACAACTGGGGGTTGTTCCTGTGATCACCCAGTCTTTTGTCAAAAATGCTTTTTTCCCCTCTACCATCCTACATGCTGGTTACTCCAGGAAAGAGTAGCAAGCACACAGGGGCTTCTCTGGGCCCTCAGACAGCCAATTAGTACACCTGGGATGCCTGTGGGCAATTTGTTCTTTTATTTTGCCAGTTAACTTTTATTTGACATTCCAAAGAGATACTCTCAGTGTTTAGGCATTTTTTTTCATATACTGTTGCTGTCCTCCTCAAAGGAAAGAATTTGTCTGAGAGTAAGCTGGTAATAAATACAAGGATTTTTTTCTCTTCTTAGTCCTTGATGTTTTTTGCCTTAATATCAATATTCTATGAACAGATTTACTATCAAAAAAAGGGTGTAAAGAAAGGCTATGTGAACCCAGATAACTCAAATAGATTTTGGTTTTGAACCCTCAAGTACATGTTTTTAACTCTGATTGCTCAGAAAAATTAATTCTCTGGAAAATTAGAAGAAAACTTTTTGCTTGGAAAAATAATTAGCCATGTATAATACTAGATTTTTTACACTTTAGCACTTTTTAAACAAACTTGCCAATAATTTCTCTACGTGTTGTAAAGTTCTGGATTGACTCCTACCCTTCATGAAATTAATGTGCCCCATAAGTTAAGGACAGAGCTTCTCAGAAAGGACTGTTAAAAAATCATCAAATATGTGAATATGGTTGAGGGGTAATAGGCATTACCAAAGGTCAGTGTTGCTGTAAACATTCAGAGCAAGTGGAAACAAAATCTTTTAGATATTCAAAGATATACTCCCCTGAAGATTGGATCATGGCATTTTTTACTCATCTTTCACAAGAGGAGAAGACGTGAGGTGAAGAAATGTTCTTAGATATAGTTCAGGTGTAAGTCACAATTTGTAGAGCAGCCTGTATGAACACAGCCTGCTCCATGTCCCATCTTCAGAAAATAAGTGTTTGTGAAATGACTTTTTATTTAGAAGCACCTCAGATCTTGCTATTACAACATTTTAGATGTCAAAAGCCTGGATGGATAAGTGTGAAGAACATTTTTAAAAAGGAATCTTTCAGATACTGAAGTTTAAATCCCATATTGAATGAATAATCCACTCTAGAAATGTGGAAAATATTTAGTGAACAGCTGGAGTGACTGCAGTCAATTCATCACTCTTTTAACATGGGATAGAGGTCAGCAAATGCTAACTATGTTTAAGTGGGAATATGAAAATGAGTATAATCAAGAATTTTTAAAAATATAAACCATCTGATTAAAGGAAGAGAATTAGAGGATAATTTTCCAATATCAGAAGCTAAGCTAAGGGATAATTAGGAGAGCAAAAATATGAATTTTGAACCGCTGAGAACATTTCAGCTATCAGCAGAACACGCAGTAAAGCTAACACAAGCCTTGGCTCCAGTTTTAGCAGAGTGGGGGACTGACATATCCATTTTCACCCCATGCAGTACAGTCCTCCTTTGCAGCCAGGGAAGCAGCTACTCTATTCCCAGTGCTGGAGAAGTGACATCCTGCAAACATCCTTCTGCATGTTGCTGCAAAAAGGAACAGTCAGCACCAGGACTTTAAGGTGTAAACCTTCAGCTGGGCTGTGAGCATCAGTAGGATACACCTGCCTGGCTGAAACTGATTCCTCTCTGACATTTTTACTGCATTTTATTATGGGCTTTCCTATCCTGTCTCCACAGTAATTTGGCCCTAAGTGAGTAATAGAGAGGTTTGCATAAAATAGCAGAGTTGTAGATCATTACCAACAAAAATAATAAAAGCACTTCTATCATCTTTCATTTCCAATCAATGAACAAATGAGGTTATTGGCTGAATAAGAGGATTTTCAGGCTTTTTAATTCAACCATTCTTCTGGTCTGACTCAGCTGTCAGAGCTGACTTGAAGGGAATGGTTGAGACAACACACAATCTAAGTTGTTAGAGGGCAAGGAAATCTATAGAATGAAAGCAATGATTATGACTTCCCAGGAACATTGATATGCTAAATCTGTGAGTGAGAAAGATATCTTGGATAAGACTTTTAAATAAATTCAAGATCAGATTCAAGAAAAATTAGCTTTTCAGGGTCACAAAAAAAGCTTGCATTTGAAACGTTGGCTGCTTGGATACACCTCACCTACAAGAATTGTCTTGTGTGATTTTTTGGTTGCTAAGGATGCTATTGCAAACAGACAGAATTTTAATTGGAGCTGGAGCAGGCAGCCTGCTATTTCTGGTGGAGTGTGGAGTCGCCCGTTCTTGTTTCTTTATTATTACTTTCATAGCAAGGTATCAGTTCCTGGAGCTGGGAAAGTAATCTGTCTTGGATGAAGTGTGTTCCATTTCAGGTGGGGGATTTGGAATAGCACCACGTAAGTTGATTTTTTTTACCAGATTTATCTAAAAAGTAAGAGCAGAGAGAGTTTCCCAGGCTCAGGATCTTTTAGATTTAGTGCAGAGAAGCTCAAAAAGGCATATTCAGACACAGGAAGCTCAAAAAGGCATATTCAGACATAGCAGATTATTACTGACAGAGAAATTGGAGCAGCACAAAGCTCAGTAACAGTGTGCCCAGCAGGATGAAGGCAGCAATCATCCCCCTGTACCTGGCATTGTTGAGGCCACACCTCAAATTCTGTGTTCAGTTTTTGGCCCTCCACTGTAAGAAGGACATTGAGGTGCTGGAATTGAAGTGTCTAAAGAAGGGCAATGGAAATGGTGGAGGGTCTGGAGAACAAATTCTATGAGGAGCAGCTGAGGGAGTTTGGGTTGTTTAACCTGGAGAAAATGAGTCTCAGGGAAGGCCTTAGTGTTCTTCACAACTACGTGGAAGGAAGTAGTAGTGAGCTGGATGTTGGTCTCTTCTCCCAAGAAACAAGCAATAGGACAAGAGAAAATGGCTTCAAGTTGTTCTAGTGAAGGTATAGATTGGATATTAGGAAAATCATCTTCACTGAAAGGTTGATCAGACATTGGAACAGGCTGCCCAGGTGTACTGGTTTTGCATGGCCTGACTTTTGGTAGGGGGGGCTACAGTGGTGGCTTCTATGAGAAGATGCTGGAAGCTTCCATCATGTCCAGCAGAGCCAATCTCTGATGGATCTGAAGTTGGACATGCTGCTGGCCAAAACTGGGCCAATGAGGGAGGCTGGTTCTGCCTCTGTGATAACGTATTTAAGAAGAAAAAACAAATTATAACATATTTAAGAAGAAAAACCAAACAAAGTCACACAGTTTTTTTTCTAGTCAGAGGAGAGAAGGAGGTGAGAGAGTGTGAGGGAAAACAGCCCTGCACCAAGGTCAGTGGAGAAGGGAGGAGGTGCTCCAGCCACCAGAGCTGAGATTGCTCTGCAGGCCCTGGTGAGGCCATGGTGAAGCAGCTGTGCCCATGGGTCTACAGGGAATGCAGAGATCCACCCACAGCCCTTGAGGATCCATGGGGAATGCAGAGATCCACCCACAGCCTGTGGGGATCCATAGGGAATGCAGAGATCCTCTCACAGCCTGTGGGGATGCAGAGATCCACCCACAGCCCTTGGGGATCCATGGGGAATGCAAAGATCCACCCACAGCCCTTGGGGATCCATGGGGAATGCAGAGATCCACCCACAGCCCATGGAGGTGCCCATGCTGGAGCAGGTGGATGCCTGGACAGGGCTGTGTTCCAGCGGGAGTCCCAGAGGAGAGAGGGGCCCTGCTTGCAGGCTGGAGCAGCCTGTCCTTGGAGGTCTGCACCCTGTGGAAGAGAGGCCCTGTGACAGCAGTTTTGGGAGGATTGTTTGTGGGAGGGACTCAGCTGCAGCAGGTGTGGTTTGGCTGCTGCTCGTGAGAGTGGAACCATGCTGGGGCAGTTCCTGGAGAGCTGTCTCCTGTGGGAGGGACCCCACGGTCTCACAGGGGGAAGACTCCTCTCCCAGAGCAGTGGAAGAAAATCTTGGTGATGAACTGGCCCAAAAAGCCCCATGCCCTGTTGTCCTGATTTTGAGATCACCCCAGGACACCACTCTCTCTGCATTGTCGGTGGGAAGGAGGGAGGGGCTGGGAGGAAACAGTGTTTTAAGGGCTTATTTTACTTCTCATTATCCTCCTCTGAATCTGTTAGTAATAAATTCACTTTGCAACTTTAAGTTGAGCCTGTTTTGCCCTTAAAGTGTTTTCTCCCAGTCCTTATCTCAACTCCTGAAACCTTTATTTGTTATTTATTTTCCTCTACAGCTGTGGCAGGGCAGGGAGAGCAAGCAACTATCATGGGTGCCTGGCATTGGGCCAGTGTCAAACCACAACCCCAGGGAAGTGGTGGAGTTAGCATCACTGGCAGTGTTGAAAAGATGTGTAAATGTGGCACTTGAGGACACAGTTTAATTGTGGACTTGGTAGTTCTGAGTTAACAGTTGGCCTTAGATATCTTTCTTAACCTAAACAATTCTAGGATTTTGAGGTCACAGGTGGGGAAAAAAATCCCAGTAAACACTGGGAAATCACTTACATAACTGTCACTAAAGAAGAGCAGGCTTGTTCTGTCAGCAGCTATTAAAAAGTCCCATTAAAGCAGTTCCCAGTATCTGTTCTACTTTGTTACCCTAAAGTCAGGCTGTACATTTAGGTTTATACCTAAAAAAGTACTCTTCTTGCCTATGGTTTGGCAACAGGTCTTAAAAGACTTCTTTAAATAAAGCTATTTAGGAGAATATATTCAAACAGAGGGTTACTCACACAGTGGCCGTTCTCTCCATTTCCAAGGGCCTCTCTGGATGGAAGGAAGAGGGCAAGAGGGCATCTGGACAGCTGTCAGAAGATGTGAGCTCCTGGCTGCTTGTGTGTCTTTTTGCACTGCTTTGCCTAACACCTACCTCCAGATTATGCTCTGTGAGTGTTGACAGCAAGGCACACATAGGCTATCATTGCTTTTAAACATGGGAGTCACATTCTGAATTTTAAAAGTCTTAGCCTGTGGTCAGTCACTGTGTCTTTTCTCCTCCTACCTCTTTTTCCCTATCCTCTTCTAGATATGCTGTTGAAAGTCATTCTTAAAGGAAGTTTGTTGCAGGTGACAGCCCAATCAGTGACTAACCACCGAGACTCTGGAAATATGGAATAACTTTTATTTTTTAAAAAATTCAGATAAGCTTTTCTTTTCCTATATAGGAATAGATAACCCTTACTATTCATTTGAAATGTATGTAATTCAGCTTAAGTGGGGGGAAGGGAAATCAGAAGGAAAAGGATGCATCCTGTTAGAAAATGGAAAATACTGTATTTATCATCTTAAAAAGAACAAAAAGATCTGCAAGTTATGTGGGTTTCTGTGACAGTAATTATCCTTCTATTCAAGAATGAGTAATTACATTATTCTTCATGCTAACTTCCCCCCTCCCCAGTTATGTGGCATGTGCAGGCAGGTGCACACACACATGCAATATGCTTGTACCCTGAAGAATAAAACCAGGATGCACTAGAAAAGGTAGTTCTGTTATTTTCTTGAATAATGGTGATTATGGTAGTTTTTAGTTTATGCTAAACATCACTGTATGAGAGGAAGGCAAGCTGAATTTCTTTATTTCTTTTGAGAAAGCTGGGTACTGCTCTGCCTTGGCACTAGCCTGTGCAAGGATTCACTCCCTTCTGTCTACAGTGAGAAAATATTAAGTACTGATTACGTTAGAAGACAGTTTGTGGAATGTATGTTAAAAGAGAGAGCTTTAGGAACTCATTGCAGGATGAATACCTGCTATAAATATTTCTGTGTTTGTGCTCATTAAAATGTGAAAAGGTAACATTTGAATGCATATATGTATCTCAAGTAATTTTCTGGGAATTGTTTTTTCAAAGTATTCTACCTGAGTTACTGAATGACAGAATCATTTAGATTGGAGGAGGTATTCAGGATCATCTAGTGCAACCATTAACCCAAAACGGCTAAGTCCATGGTTAAACTGTGTCCCCAAGTGCTGCATTTACACATCTTTTCAACACCTCCAGTGATGGGGACTCCATCACTTCCCTGAGCAGCCTGTTCCTGTGAATGACAACCCTTTCCATGAAGAGGTTTTTCCCTAAAAATCCAGCTCACTACTGCTTCCTTTCAGGTACTTGTAGAGAGGGATTAGGCTCCCCCTGAACCTCCTTTTCCCCAGGCTAAACAAGTCCAGCTCCCTCAGGCACCCCTCACAGGATCTCCACCCTCCAGGCCCTCCACCCTCTCCATTGCCCTTCTCTGGACACCTCGATGTCTTTCAGGTGTTGTTGACTTACAGATCAGCACTAGGGCAGATTCTCATGAATATGGAAAAGGAAAAAGGGAAAGAAGGACAGGAGAAGTGAGGAGAAGAAAAGGAAATGGAGAAGAGAATCTAACACACTAACCAGTGAATGCAAGCCTTAATAGAACCTGAGGACTGGTCACAGAAAAAAACACAAAGCAGGTAGAGCTTTATGTAGGAGATACAGTCACAAACAAGACACTCAACTCATCAAAAGACATTTCTACATTTCTACATTGTCACATTTCTGAAGTACCATCTCCAGAAGAAAACAAGGTTTTCCTTTTAGTGAGTACACAGCACATCAAGGCTGAACAATTTGTTAGTGTGAACGTTTGGGAGAAGAGTGATTACAGCAATAAAGGTTCTGACACACCAATTAAAGCAGTTGGGTTAGACTAAAAGAATATTGTAAAGCACCCATATGCCCAACTGTGCAGACAAAATTCATGTGATTGAGAGGGGTGATGTGTGGCTTTGGGACGACATAATCGAGGACTGTGAGGGTGGGAGCACACCTGGGTTAGTGTGAGTTTTGTTGCTGGTTTTGTGAATGCAGGTTTAACTGCACACACAGCCCCAGGAAGTTCGTGTTCCTGGGGAGACTGGGGACAGAAGCTTCACTGTTATGTAGATTTAACAGTTTTGCTAAGAAAATCTAGTGAGGGTTTTTGGACAGAAAAATTGCAGGATTTAGCTGGAATGTGAGGAATCTTTGGGTCCCTAGTTAATTATGATTTGCTTTGTTATAGTAACAGAAACAGTGCCAGAAAAAAGAAGACAGTTCTTGTAATAATAAGCGTAGGCACTCTTACTATTTTTTTTATTTGTATTCTTCCTTCTTAAAAGAAGGTACTGCAAAGAACCCCAGTTCTCTCAGCCACTTCTTATAAGACTTCTTCTCTAGAACCTTCCCCATCTTTATTGGCCTTCTTTGAACACACTCCAGCACCTAAATATGAAGTTCGCCTTGTACTTGTCTCGCTTTTTTCACAAGCTGGCTGTGAAAAGAATCTTTGCCAGACTTGGTAGCCACTCACAGATTAGAGCTCCCCTAGGAACTTTTGCCTGCTTTTACAGAGCTATCCTTGCTTTATGCAATGGAGTGTTTCTGAGCAGCCTCTGATTTAATTAGTAATATTAATTTCTCTATCCTACCTATGATGCACCCACAGCAACACCCATAAAACCTTCATAGAGCCATGGATGCAACCTCAGGGGCTAAGCTCGGTGTTCCCAATGCAGAACCATCTACACACTCCAATTGCTTAGCCAGTCTTACCCAACTTGTTCTTAAGCAATCCTGAAATTAGAGGTCTCATGTTCCCCTCTGACCTTCTGTCCAACTGCTTCTCCATTTCTCCTGCTACAATGTCATTTGTCATTCCTAACCTGAGTTCTCCAGCTGCCGTTTAATCTGTGTTTTCCAGCCCTCACAGAACACATATCAATAAATATGTGTGGACAAGATGTATCAATAAAAAATGAGTACTTATGATAGACCTCTACATATTTGCAAACTCTTACTGTAGCTTCTCTAGGATAAATCCTACTTCATTAGGAAGCATGTTTAGACCTCAAACACCCCTGTTTCAGGACAATGTGCAAATAGCTCACTTTTGCCTGTAGCCAAGGAACCCAGAGCCTCACACTGCTCTAGGAAAATCTTCACCAGTCCACCTAACCTACTCTGAACCTAAATTTGTGCTGGCAAAGGCAGTATTCTTTCAATAATTCCCTAAATTTCTAAAATTCAATCTCCAGAGAAAAGTGAAGCCTAGGACAGGGTTTCTACATGTAGACTGAGAGATTTCTCCTCTCTATATCATCAAAACTATCTATCACTCAGAAAAGTTTTTATCCACTGCTCAGGCCTCCCCTTAAACAGTCAATCTACAACTAGTGACAGGCTACTGGGTACCCCTTTAGACCCAATTATTATTTTTCATGTGTTCCTTCACTTCCAGTCTTCAGAAGTGATGAGAGGGCTGTGCTACAGTCCCCCAGAGCAGTGGTTTTACACACAAACCTCAGCCTGTGGCAGTGTGTGCTGTGAGGGTTTGCAGGGGTGGGTGCAGGAGGCTGGGGCTGTGTTTGGGAAACAGGCAGGTTGTGGCAGTGTCACCCAGCCTGTCTGCTGCCAGCATTCTCCAGAGGAAATTGTCCCCTCATGCTGTACCTGGATGCTGTTTCATGCCAAAAAAACAGAGTTTAGGAGTATGATAACACAAGTGCAGGCAGGATTTGTCTGGGGAGAAAGGTCAGTCTATGGCATGGATGTGCATTGTGTTAGGAGAAGGAGGTTCTGTTGTTCATAGCATTTTTAGATACATACTTAAAAGAAATGACTGCAGGAACAAGCTTGTGTCATGGTCATGGTAAAAAAAACTCATAATTTTTATGTCTCTGTCTCAAAAGCTTGAAGTCCACTTCAAAGAAGAACTCATCACAGCCACCTCTACTCTTTTTTTGTGAGAGTTTGATTTAACTATGCCAGAGAAAACCACAGAATAATGAATAGAGATGATCCATGGAATTTCTTAAGCAAATGTTGGTTAATGCCCTGCATTTAAGTCCCAACTGCTTTTAAACCTCAACACCGCTTTTAAACTTAACCCAGAATTATTCAAACATTTATTTGCCCTACAAATAATTTTGTTATGGCAAGTTTCTTCCCAGGCATATATTTGAATTATTAGAGAATTATCTTGTCTTATAGTTTGCAGAAGAATAATGTTGGAGTGTTTTTCATTTTTTATAGTATTTGCTCTCCTGCCCAGCTATTGCATATAATATCCTTGTAGAATAGGTTGCTTATTCCTAGCCTTGAACATATTTACCAAGAAAACATTGGTTTTAGCAAGCAATTTTCAAGTGTCTTGTAACAAGTCATTCTTTCACCTTGGTGACTGTTTCCTTTGATCATATTCATTCTGTGCTGAGAACAAGTAAAGTGAAACGAAGAGTGGGAATAACTCCCAAATCACTCTGCAAAACAAAAGCCAGGTTTCAAGTGTATATGCACTGAAATTTGGTAAAGTTCTTGAAATAAAAAAAATACAGGCTTTCTGTAGGTTGTCCCATCACAAACAGCATTACCAAAACATGCCTACTCAGAGATTAAAAAAGAAAATAATATTTTCTGTGTTTTCCCACCATGAAATGACATGTTTCACTACATTGAAAAAGAGCAGCTGAGTGTCAGTGATTTGGGTCAGTTTTCATTAACAGCCCAAATGATAGTACAGCAACTGCATTCAACACATTTGCAAATAAGCAAAAACTTGAGAGGGAATGCTGGCATGCTGGTCCAGGAATAGAATTCAAATGTTCCTGGCAAATAGGAGATAAACTGAAAAGGCTGGGAATATAAATGACAATACAGCACATGTCATGTCCAGTTCTCTTTTCTCCATTAGCAAGGCCTTATATGAAATGCTGTGTCTGGTTTGGGGTGCCACATTTTAGGAAGAGTAATTAGAGGGGTAACAGTAAAAAAGATCAGAGCTCCAGAAAAGGGCATCTCAAGTCTGCTGGCACTAACTGAGTGAATACTGGGGTGTGATATGGCAGGTTTTTAAGTACATGAAAGGCTGCAGCAGGGATGGACTAAACTGCTCTTGTCTAAGCTGAATGGGAGAGAAACCACAAACTTACACTGCATCAAATAAAAATTCAGGTCAGACATAGTAAAAACCTGCCAACTCTGGAGGCAGAAATACTGGAACAACACTGGAAGACTTCATTATTACTGGAAATATCAAAAACATGTTAAGACTGACATCTATTAAGAAGGAATTGGGATGCTTGAGCTTCCTTGGGCATAGAGGACAGGGGTATAACCAGGATTTCAGCAGTCCTGTGGTTTTACAACTGTGTAAATAGTCCATCAAGATAAAGGAATCAACACCAGAGTAGAAGGTAGATCCAATCATTTTGTCATCTACCCACAAAGAAGATGCTTTCTTTCTTCCTCCTGCCCCCCAAAAGGCATTGTTGACTGGAGTATTTGAAAGACCTCTCTGAACTTGCAAATGCAGAGTTTGCTTTCCTGCTGCTTTCACAGACACTATATGATGGTGCAAATGTATTTCTGAGCTTCCATGTAAAACCATACAGGATAAAAATAAAATTACATTATATCTGGNGAGAAATTGCGGCTCCTCAGTGAGATTGATTCCATGACTGCTCAGCTTGATAAGCTCAGCAGAAGATCGACAGGAAAAAAAATCCTAAAACCTGTGGGGATTTTTTGTTTGAATAAAAGCCCCTGCTATGAAACTCTAGCACTGCTTGTTAGTAGCTTTTGCTATTTGGCACAAATGCTACCCATCAGGTGATAGCGTTAGTGATTATTTATTATTTCAGCCTCTAGTTAACAAATATAATGATAAATTTCTGCTGAAAATACCATTGTATTTGGCAATGGATACTTTCTTAAACTTGTTTTATGTCTTCTACTGAGACACATAAATAGAATTCAGTAATAGAAAGGTTTTTCTGCACGGTTGGGGCAGAAAAAAGGGTTGTGTACATTTACTTCATAGTTTCAGGATTCAAGGACACAGAGGAGCTTTTGGCATTTACATCTTGGCTTTAAAGGGAACTGGGAAAGCTACACCAGGCTTCGTTGTATTTTTTCTGTAGATCTCCATTCCCTTTGCCATCTCTCCTCCCTCTTTTCAGACAGGCTTTGAAAGTCCTTACGGACCTGATAGAGCATTGCTCTCGGAGTTTCCTCATAACCAAATCCTGTCACATGAGGATACTGCTAAGAGAAGAAAAAGCACTAACAAGTTCTAGCAATGCCAAATTACATTCAGTTCTTGTATTTTCACTTGGCATGGTAACACTTCCAAAGAGCAATTGTTTCACAATCAGAACTTCTGCAGCCTGTTCATTTCCTTTCTCTTACTTAGCTGTTCAGAGACCATGAGACACCAGGCAAGCCAATAAATGTCCATCTGAGCAATTATGTGGCTTAAACATCAAGTGAGACAAATTATTTCATTCTTGCAAGTACAACTTAAAGGGACAAAGCTGATAGTATCATTAGAAATAATTTATTTGCATAGCAACACTTTTCTCTTTAGTGAACTTCAGGTATTGATTAAATTAAAGGTCCTGATTTTTAAGGAAGCTCTTCTCCTAAAATAGTCCCTCTATCATGGCAGACACGGGACTCAATTCTCTTAAACAAAACTCAGTATTTGCACAATGATTTATGTGACATTTTTAGCAAAGTACTCAAGAATATGCTGCTGTTCCTAGGCTACTTGGACTTAAATTTACACTGAAACTTGTATTTATAAATAAGGAGCTTGTTCCTGCATTATTGGAAATAGAAGAAAGTCTCTTTTTAGACTTGTCACTAGAAGAAACACTGCTATGCATAGGGATTTCAATGGCTCTTCCATGAAGGACGACTGGCAACATAATTTAAAATGCTTTTAATAAAGAGATTGAGATGTTTGCAGCCCTTCTCTTTCATAAGCATTTAAAGAAAGGAAATTCCTTTACACAGCACAGCAGATGTGCAAAAATATGATTGATGCTGAATATCCCTGCTGATAGCCATGTTGCCCACAGGGAAGTCCTGAGCAAAAGGCATTTCTGAATTGAGCACTCTGAGGGAGGAGGAAACCTGATTTGCTGATTGCTTTTCGTGGGATATTTGTTAAAGAAGTCAAAACCAGCAGGGTATGGTTAATATGTCCTGCAGTGAACTGCAGAAACTTTCACGCTCCATCCTTTGTTTCAGGGTCTGTGTGCAATGTGGAAGTAAATAATTGACATTAAGTTTATATTACTTGGAGTCTCAGATTTATTATTGTCCTTAACAGGACAATGACTTTAAATCACTTTCATCCCAGTAAACCCCAGGTGTTCAGCAAAGGGGGCCAAGCTGCTGAGTTGCAAAGACTAACACTTGTATCTTGCTGTCTTTAGATATCCATAGAATAAATGTCTGTGTGCACTCATCTCCCTGACTGCCTTTATATTAATTGGAAGGTAACTTGACAATATTTTTGGCATCTGCTTTAAGGTGGCATGAGTCACACTTTCAAAATGCTTCTTTCTCTTTTCTAATTACACAAGCAATCAGTTGTGACTAGCTTAGGGACAGAAATTTAACTATCAAATCTATTGGGTTAGGACAGATGAATCCCAAACAAAAGCAAATATACACGGTATGCCTGGACACACATCTCTTATGCTGTGGTCCTCTGCTGATGCCAAATGACATCTGCCTTTGGGGCGCTCCTGGGTGCATGTCTGCCTTTCACCAGGAAACTGGACAAGAGGCAGGGAGGGAAGAGAGGGTCTGGCTGCTGCCGAGGTTTCACCCTGTAGGGTATGGCAAAGTGGCTGCAGAAACCATCAAGACCAAGAACTGACATATTCTGAGGTCCAAGTGCGTAGAAATAGCCCACGTGTCAGCTATAAAAAATGTAGTTCAATTCACAAGACAGTCCTTGGGCATTTGATTAGGACCTCTAAGCTGTGGCTTCACTCTTTCCTTACATGATGCTTGTCACAGGAAAAGGAAGTCAAAGCCACCAAGGCTGAAAATAATAGCATCAGCTTTCTTCTGTTTTAGTTTTCAGATATAGGAAATTATTGCTGAGCAAGGGAGGCAATGCTAAAGCAAAAACTCTGCCTAAAGGCCCAAGTGTCTTCTCTGGCAGCAGAGCTATCACTGTTTTGACACCAGCAGGCTGGCACTGCACAAGGCATTGCTCCAGCTGAGTATGGCTGGTGGGAGCAACAGTAGAGAGGCAGGTCACCCTCCCTCGTTCTTTATTTTCAGGTAATTTCAAAGAGAGGTTAATAAAGACTGTTTTACTTTGAGCAAAGCTTGCTTTCTGTGATCATTTTCTGATAATATCATTTGTTTTCAACTTGGCAGTAGGTTTGTGGAATGAGATCCCCCTGGACCTCCCTGACTTTGCATTTTACCTGGCAGCAAGCATCTCAGTTCTTTCTCTTGTCACTTGATCTGGGATAAAAAGAAACCTATGCTTTTCTTAAGGAGGAAAAAAAAAAAAATCCCCGAGGGAATGAATGATTATAGGGAACATGGGATGTACACTGTACTGGGTGGCCATTTTCTGGCAAAGTCCTGGACTCAAACTCTGTTTATCAAGTAAACAAAACGTTTCACCATGTGCAGTGTGCCTGATTCTGCAGCGAGTGGCAGAGACAACCCCATGTGCCAGGCCAGGGGTAAGATTGCATTACACTTCTTCAAGCTCTAAAAAGATACATTTGTGCCAGCTTTGGTGCAATATTTGGTTTGCTTGTAAAAAATGCAGTCTTCTATAATTTATAGTAGGTGTAATAAAATATTTGTAGTTTGATGGAAAGCCCTTGATAAGATACCCGTGGTGGCAGCATGGGGTTATTTCCTAACTGGCATTTGAGAGAGCCAGCATGATTAAATCAGGGCTCATTTTAAGTTGACTTGTAATTGCCTGCACAGGAAAGGTAAAAAGTGAGTTCCTCTGTAACTATGAGATTTTGTTCTCCACATCCAGATGGAATATAATATTGCTGCTGTGGCTTGTAGGCTTGTGGGGTTTAAATAGTGCCTGCAATCTGGTGCCATGCTGATTTACTAATCCTTGATCTTAGTTGAACATGATCACAGTCCCTGCTTCTGTTCATAAGGGATAGGCTTACTGTTAATTGACAGGCTTTGGCGTCCTACCAAAAGAGCTGCTATGTAGAGAAGGAGCTAAAACTGAGCAGAGGATGTATTGGACAAGCTAATTTGGTAGGGGAGAAATCTATTCAGTAGATCTTTATGCCAAAAATTATTTTCTATTTTATTGTGTCATTAAAACTACAGTATGAGATTTGCATTTTAACATGAAACTAATAAAAACAGAATAATCTGAAATGTGTTTGCAGGGTGATTAAGTAAATAAGACGTGGTGTTTGGAATCTTCCCAGCTACTCTGCTTTCTGTTTATTTAATTATTGTATGAACTTCCATGTTTGTGCCTGCTCAAAAAACTTGTGTGCAATGGTACATGGTAAGCATTCTCAATCTCATATTTATAATATTGCCCACAGATTTCAAAGACGTTGTATCTCAGTTCTGGGGGATGCATGACATTTTGTCCAGCATTTTTAAAATTTGATGGAAAGGTGTTAGCGAACTGTAATTTCTTTTCCAGTAACTCCCCAGAAGTTTCAGGCTGTCTTCTTTTTATTCAGAACTTTGTTTTCTCCAAGTTTTGATCTCTTTCACTAGATTTCTAAACCTGGAAAAACCTGAGAGAAAAATAATTTTGTGGGGAAGGATGACATTATTTAAGGTCCATTCTTCCATACTTTACTTCTGTCCTGACAGGATTCAGGTATGCTGAACTGAAGGATAATATTTAGATGCCAGTGGTACTCTAGGAGTATACAACCTTCCACCAAATAGTTTTATAGCCTGCAGCCTTTTATAGCCTTCATTGTCTGAACTTGCCAATGTAGATGTGTTTATTTGTGGATAACTTTAAACCTATTCTGTGTTCTGGATCTGGCACTCATGGTAACTTTGTGCCTATTACCTATAGCCTAATATAAGAGCTTTGAAATCCCTGGAATACAGGTTTTACCCTGTGTGCTAAACTTTGAGGAATTTCCTGTCTAGTTTAAATATTTCATTTAACCAATGGGGGAAAGCCACTCTTGGTGTTTTGGGGGTATGTTGTAACAGTTCTTTCACTGTTGTGCAAGAGAGGAGCAGAGTAGGAGCCTTCCTACCATTTAGGAATTACCTATGAGGTAATTCTTTAGGTTTAATGAAGGGCAGTTCAACACTGAAAACAGAACAAATTACTTTGTGCTGTGCCAGGGCTGAACTGTGGGGCAGGGCAGTGCAATGGCACCTCTGAAGGTCTCACACCAAACTTAAGCCAATGACTTGGAGCCAACTCTGAGCCTTCCCAGCTCTTGACTCTTTGGACTGTTCAGATGGTGCATTTTCCATGCTGGTGTAGAGAATATACCTTCAAAGTGGCCAAATAACTGTTCCCTGACTATGTTCTCCCATAGTGTATTTGGAGGTGAAGACTGTGACAGTATCTCCTGAGTGTATAACCCACCTGTGAAGTCTGTCAATATCAGGCAGACATGTCCATATCAACATGAGGTTTTTGTTCTCAAGATATACCAGTTCAATAGAAAAACAAACCTTCCTGCAAGCCATTCCATGGCCTCTGGGATGGTCCTAAGCCTCCAAAGCCACATCAGAGCTATTGCCATGTATCTTCAGGTCTGTGTAAACCTTTGTCTTAGAAGCAAGGTCAGTTTATACTTTGAAGTGTGGCATATAAAAAAGTGTTCATGTTCACTCTCATCTACATTCCTGAGCTGTGTCAAGTTCTTCCAAACTCTGAGATCAAAACTCTCTATCTCAGGCTTAGTTAGCAGTGCCACAGCAATCTTTCCTTCATCATCTGGCCAGTTGGGGGATGTCAGTATTTTGCTTCCTGTGGGGTAACTGTGTGCAACCTTGCTATTGGCCTGGCTGATTTAACAAAATCTCTTTCTCATCCTTGCATATTTCTCATCTCTACCAGCCATGTCATTATGGAAAGAATGGCTGTCTTCATCCACCTCCTTCAACGGGTTTTTATAAACCTGCTCTCTCATGCCTGGGGTCTTGGTCTTCTATGGAACCAGAACTGGGTTAGAATCAGATTTAGAGAAATCCCTCTTCTGCCAACTTGTGGTGCAGTCTGTGATTTTGCCTCAATAATTCTGCAGCATGTCCTCTTCTCTGGCACCCCAATTGACTGGATTATGCTGAGATATGACCCAGCTTTTTCCAGCCTGTGATCCTTAGCTTTGCCCATGAAGACAAGAGAACTGGAGTGAGGAACTGAGATAAAGGGGATGCTGTAAGCCAGATTGTCCCCTGTCCTGGATTTGGACACAGCTGGGATATACAGCTAAATGTGGGAACAGGGAGACATTCCTGAGTTCAACATGAGAAAAATGAGCTGGGGCATTTTCTTACTCTCTACTTATTCTTAAGGAGGTTAAAACCAACAAAGGCATTGACAGATCAATTCATACAACAGTTCACAGTGTCAGGTTGAGGTATTACTGCTACTTCAAGGCAAAAAAACTGTAATATTTTTGTAACAGACAATTGTCAGGGAATCACTGAGTGTCCTGATTTGGAAAGGATCTGCAAGGATCATTGAGTCCAGCATCTGGCCCTGCACAGGATAACCCCAAGGATCACATCATATGCCTGAGAGCATTGTCCAAACATCTCTTGAAACTCAAGAAGTCTTGGTGGCTTTCATTGCTGGCTCCTTCACATCCTGTGGTTGCAACAATTCAAATATTGAAAGACCTTTGGCTTCTAACCAGAGAGGCATGGAGATGTGCTGTATGGAAACACCAAATGGGCTGTTTCTGGGGCTGTAAGAGAAGTTGAAGCTTCCCACCTTGTCTTAAGGCTACTGAACTGTCTTTTTAACTCTGAACTGATACTTGATCATTTTTTAACAATCTAAGAATAATCTTGTTGTGATTACTCAGAAGGTATCTGGTGAATTAATAGAGGTATGAAATTTAAGGAGATTAGCTAACCCATATTAAAAAATGTATGTGTATTTTCTCATTCAAAATTCAAAAGATTTTCATTCTTTATTTCATTTATTTCCTACTGTGATGATTTAAAATTATTTTAAATCAGGGTAACTTTTAATTCTGAAGAGGAAAGCACACAGGCAAGCTGAATAGGATTTACCTAAAATACATTAAAAATTCATCTTGAATTAACTTCAAGAAATTCTCTTACTCTTATCTTGAATGATAGAAAAATATATTTTCCTGTTGAAAAAATGGTTTGTCATGAGACGAATATAAAAATGGGAGGTGGAAAGCAAGGTCTATTCTCAAAAAGTTATTTTTTTACAAATGTCTATAAAATTTAAGAGAGTTTCTAATAAAATAAATTGCCTGGAAAATTCAACTATTCTCTAAAGAGTCATTGTGTGCAATTTGGAGACACCATTCAGCCATTATAGTGTGAAACAGCTTCACTTTAATTGAAAATCTTCTTCAGGAAGTTATCTCCCACCCTTCATTAGTAAGATTTGACTGTTAGGGGCACCTGCAAACAGCTGACAACTGCCTTATAACAAATATTTTATTAGAAGTATCTTTCTTATAAATAGCTTTCTGTATTGGCAAGGATTTTGAGTAATGTTGGAAAATGTTAGCTACAATTAAGTAGTTCACGAATAATTCAAAGCTGGAGAAAGTTATCAGAAGGATCCTAAAAAAAATCTCAGGATAGAAACGAGGGCATGTATGTTTAAAGACAGTCCTAGGGGGGAAAAATTATTGTGGTGAGAATGTAATGTATTTATAGAGCTCAAAAGGGTGTGCTCTGTGAAGGTATTGATAGGCAGTCTGTCCTTTTTTCAAGTCTTATCTTCAGGGTAGCAGAGCTCAAATGTGCCAAACACTTCTCATGTTCAACTCTGATTGCATCTGTGCAATTTTCTCTGAGATTTATGTCTGGTGCCAATGAAAGCAGTGGGCATTGTCTCACTATATTTAACATATTTGTTAGATTAAATGATTGCTTAAATGTTTTTATTCTTATCACATCTGCAGTGCCAAAACTTCACTGATCAACAAAAGGATGCTGGCTGGACAGATAGGAAAGTGACTGCTGTTCCAGGCAAGTAATGCAGGCTCAGAAGTGTGACTACTGCAGCCAGGGGAGAACAGAGCTCATGTGCCTGCTGAAGTTGTATTCCTGGTATAATATTATGATTTTCCTAAAGGTTCTTGGGAATGCTTTGCTTCTTCATTTAGTAGAGATTGTAGAAAAGACAAAGGCATCTGGAACAGGAAAGTCAGAAGATGCAGTAATGGGGCAAAAATGTTCACACTGTGACTTCTACTGGTGCCCTCTCAGTTATAATATTCTTGCAGAATATTTAATTCTCCACTATTTTCAGGTGCTCTACTACCCCAGCATTCATGGATATAGGAAATCAATTGTTGTTGCTGTCTTTGTGTCACAATTTTTGATTCCACAGGTAAGCAGCTGGTTTGCTTGAATTTGGGCTTCTTTAGCTTTCTGATGTGTCTTGCGGGGTCTGGAGCTCTGAAGGCACACATCTGGGTGCAAAGAAATCATGCCTGCTGTTCACTGGTGTTCCTCTCTCTGATGCAGGTGGGTGCTCCAGAATGTTGTACTGCTGGCTTTTCAGAAGAGGTGAGTCATTTAGTCCTGGACAATGATTTGTCATAATTAAACTTTCAACATTGCATAGCATGACTATATATATGCCCACCAGTAGCCTCTGTGTGGGTGATTGAAGTGACCTTTATTGGTGTATTTGCTGTATTGCACTTGTCTGTGTACTCTGGAACTGGATGAAATACTATGTTCAATGTCTAATTTCTGCTCCGAGAAGTAGGTTGTAAATGGTAGATACGGGAGAAAGAAATAAGCAATGTACCTTCCAGCACACTTCAGTTTATCTAGTTTCATTTTGTCAAGTCCCCTTTATCCTTTCCATTTACCACTGGTTCATTTTTTGTAACTGCTGTGGGAGAGAGGGGCTTGGGAGGTGATTTAAAGGAGGAATAAATATAAATCTTACAAATCAGCTCACTTGGAGACTGCCTAGAGGAAGAAGCAGTTACTGTGGTAGGAGATCAAACCAAGGCTGACATCCCAGCTAGTAAGGGGACAAAATCACTGGGATAAGACAGGCAAGAGAAACAGAGAAAGACATAATGTTAATTAGGAAGGATAAAATAAAAGCATTGAGCTTGAGAGAGTGTAAGAGAGGAAACTGTTAAACAAGTCATAGAACAGAACTTCAGACAAGGGAAAGGACATTTGCCATTTTAGCTGCAAAACTCAGTCTGAGCCAACTGTTCTTATTTCTGGTTTAGCCATTTGAGAAAAATTTTTTGCCTGGGTTTTTCCAGAGTTTGCCCTACCCTTTTTATAGTTCAGGGTGACCAGGGATTTCCATTCTCTGTAGATTTTTAAATATTCCTTTCTAATCATGTGAGCCAAAGGAGTTTATGGAGACTTAGCAGGTATCAATATCACAGTGGCACAGAAGTAGAAGTTATCTGTGCCAGGCTTTGTGTGGTTGATACTGAGCTTCATGGCTGCATCCTTCAGTGCTTCTCTCAAAACACATAAGCAGGGTGGAGTATGAGTACTGAAAAGCCATGATAATTTCAAATTTACTTCACATTCAAGTTGAATGTCATTGTTTAGATTATGTGGGTCTCCTTTATGGTCTTGCACAAGATATACATTCTTAGCCAGAGCACAATTGATAACCTTCGAAACCATTTGTATTTCACAATGCTCACAAAATCCACACAAAATAGGCATCTTATAATGCCCAAATATGTTCATTTAAAAGTTGGTGGAGGAATTGTCCAGAATATAGAATATCACAACAAGATTTTGTGCAGAGCAAATTTTTTAAATGAAGCTTTTGTTTTTTTTGTTGTTGTTTTTGTATTAAGTCTTTGAAAATAGGATTTGATGCTGATCTGCTAAAAGGCCTTATCCAGCAGTACTGCTGGCACTAAGTCACAGGGTAAACACAGCCTGGCAGTGCAAGTCACAATGGACCACAGCTTGAAAATTACTGGTCTAGCAGCCTGGGAGTGGGAGCTCTGAGCTCTGCTTTTGAATCTCTTTTCTATTTCCTTTCTGAATTTCATCATGAGCAGCATAAAAACCATCATTTCTGCTTCTTGCTTTTGCCTGTGTAAAGGGAAAAGTGCAAGCACAGAAATGCATTGCCTTTTTCCCCCCAGAAAGTCTTCATTCAGATGCTCATCAGCCTAATTTTTCCTTCCTTCGCCCTCCTCTTTGCTCATGGGCTTTCAGCTCTCCTTTGCCATATCCCCCTGCTTCTGTTAGCATTGCTCCTTTGTGCCTCATGTTGTTTCTCCTCTCAGCGTGGCCTGCTGATGTGCTGTCGTGCTGAGCAGAGGGCTGGAGCAGGGAAGAGTCCTGCCAGCACTGGAAAAGGCAATGCTGTGCCTCTGTTCAGCGCCACATTTATGTTCACTGATTATCAAGAGGTGCTGGATCCAACTGAGCCACTTCAGCTTGGTGTGACAGCATATCAACAGAGTAAGGAGGGAGCCCCAGGCCCTGGCACGCACTGATTCATGAGAGCATCCCACAGCAGACGTGGCCTGGCTTTCCTTCTGGCCAGCAGGGACTCGATCCCTCTTGCGTCTGTCCAGGGAGACTCTTTCATAACAATGTGTTTTTATTGAGTTTCTTGTCCACCTGGTAGCACACAAGAGACAGGGCTCAGGATTTGATCTACTGTATAAGTTCCTCAGATGCTCTCCAAAACACATCTGCTTAGGCTCTTGGTTAGGAACATCAGCCTGCAGCAAGCATGCCCTGTCCTGCTGAAGGCTGGAGCATTCCAGAGCCCTTTGGGATGCTGCACCAGCTGCTGTGCCTCAGCTGGGAGGCACAGGCTCGTTCAGCTGCTGTAAACTTGCTTACATTTGACCACGGCTCTCTAGTGAGATGGTGGCTTGCATTGCCTGTTTCCATCAGCACTTTGTGGCCACTAAGAGGGCATTTGCCATGGGGCTGGCTTCACTGTGCCACCACAGTCACCTGCAGGGGTGACAGTTCTGTACTGGGCTTTCAGTCACTCCCATAATTTGTACCCCATTTGTATGACACTTGAGCATCCTGATTGTTCCTTGGGTTTGTGTAACATTTATATTCCCATCCAAAATTCAAAAGCAGGTGTATTTTATCCTATTGAGATAGAATTTTAATTTTATTTTTTTGGGATGATACTAATTTTTTTCCCATAAAGGAAGTAATTTTTTGTAACTTACTGCTTAGGTTGGTTGGTCTTTGAATGTTTACTGCCAGGCAGAGGTACATGGTTAGCCCTGGAGTAGATGATGTTCCAAACCTTATCTCAACTTTTCTGCAGGCTACTGCAACACTTCAAACTCTATGCTGGTCAGAAGAACTGTTTGGATTATAATCTATCAAGTAGTTTCCTACTTTTGTGTTCTTTGCATAGTATGTTTTACATTTCCATAGCTAGCCTTAAACCTTTATTGAGAGGCATGTCCTTAGCCTCTGCATCCTTTCTATGATTAATTTTGCTGTGATTGGTTCAAAGTCTTTTCACAAAAAGTCCATCTTTTGAGATGTGCATGTCTTCTACAGTAACTTCAAAGAAACACTAGAAAAGTCAGATGACTGATACTTAATGGACATTTTTTTAAATTAGTCAACAGAAATTTTAAGGCTCCAAGTGTTCCAAAGGATTAAGAGAATTGTGACAGAAATGTAAAAAATAGTATGAAGGAAAAGTTGCAGAGTGTCTTTTCTTGCATGACAACTTCCTATTTCATCACAGAATGTTATGTTGTTGTCCTGTCTTAGTTTCAACTCCAAATCTAATCCTGTAGACTTTTCTGGGCTAGGCATGCAGATTAAGAACCATTGGGAGTACAAGAGGTTTGTCTCTTATTCTCACCTCAAGTAATGTTGTTTGTTTTAATGCATTCTTCTGGTGAGGTGCCATTTTTATTTACAGGTGATCCTATGAAACATTCTGTTGGTGCAACAGAGAGGTTCCAGTTAATGCCCAGGTAATCCCCTGACTTCCAGCCACACTGGGGGAAGCAGGAGGTCAGATCTGATGCTGCAAGGGCTGAAGAGTCAGGTGTGCCCAGCCCTGCCAGAGAGTGAAGGGCAGGAGCTGTTAGAGATGAAAACAATAAATGGACTTGGCTGGCAATAAAGCTTAAATGCCTCTGGATCAATTGGACTCTTGAAGGGGCCAGCTCAGGGATCTCAGAACCTGAGCTGCGATGGGAGTGCCTGAGTGTGCACTTCTTCCAGGCACAATCATGCAATTTCCTTCTGAGGATGAGTGTCAGTGCCTAGAGAGAGCAAGGAAAAGCTCTTCTTTGCTCTTGATGATCCTGCTCAGCATGGGATTTCCAGGTCAGAGGCTCTCTGCAACCTCCCTTGTGTTCCCAGGAGAAGCCTTTACCCTTCCCATGACTCCTGTTTTACCAGCGGTTGCTTTTTAAAAAAACTCTGTAACAAAATACAAAGTGCTTGCATAAATGTCCATTTATGTTCCTGTATTTCATTTTCTGTATGAATTTATGGTCATCTTGATTTGTGCATATGTCTTTTTGGGAATGTAGGCATTAGCTTGGAGGCTTGCTACCCTTGAGCTGAAAGATCCCAAGTGTGTAAATATGCTTTGAACTCTTTCCCACAAATCACCTTCATTTTTGCACTCTCTCTCAGTGTACTGGTGGCTGTTCTTTATATGCCAAAGCCCTACACATAACAATATTGAGCCAAAACTAAGTACTAAGTACCACTGTAATCTGGGCTTCAGGTATATCCACTTTTATGAACTGTAATTACTTTATAAGTTCTTATGTCAGTAACTTTATTCATAGTTTTCTTGGTATATTATTTGCTATAGGTTTTGGCCTGCAAAAACCTCTGCTGGAAGCTCTTCCATTGGATTCATCACTACCACATAATTTTTTTGGCACTTTTATAATTTTTCAGCTGTAATATTTTCCTCATGATGATAAATTTTTCCTTATAGTATTCTGATGTTGTATTTCTGTGGTGCATACCATTATATATGTTCTGGTAGAGTCTTTTTCCCTTTCAGTATTACTAACTCTTTTTCTATTTGTTTGGCTTAATTTTTTTTTCATCTATTTTTTTTTCCAAGCATGACAAGCAGAAAATGGTGTCTATCTTATCTTCAGCTTGCACTAATTTTTTTCTTCACATGCTGTGACTCTCTTTCTGCTAGAGCACTGATTTGTCACGGTAAATTATACATAGCTCACTGTCATGTGGATTTCTGTGCTTTAAGTTGCATCCTTCACTATCTTCCTTAGTCTAGTACCTTCCATCAAACATATTTCTCTCTTTTGCAGCTCAAACAAAAAAGATAAAATAAAAAGGAGAAGGGTAAATAACCTTCTGCTATTCCCTTAGCTGCTTTGTTGTAAACCCTGCAGAAGTTTTTGCAGTACTGTCTATGCAAACTACTATTTATCCAGAGGAGGATATGTTCAGGGATATCACAAATCAGTTCTCAAAGAGAAGTGAGAATTTGAGGAGCATTGTTACAGTCTCTTTTTGATTCTTCATCGTGGCCATATTTCTCAGTTGCTCTCTGAGCGTTTTTGGTGTGATTGCTGTAATTTGGTATGATTTATTTTGTTTCTGGGCTGGCTTGATGCCACTAAAGCCTGGTGTGGCAGGACAGAGCTGTTCACAGGGCTGCTCTCTGCTACCTTACAAGAGCTCTGCCTGTACCATTCTGCATAAAGAAGCCCATGTTTTGTTGAGCATATGGGGAAAGAATCTTCTCATTCCCATTGAGATGAAATTGCTTGAAGGGAAATTTGCTGTTGGAAGAGAATGGATGAAGTGGGAAATCATCTTGCTCTAATTTTCCATTGGAGTGTGGAAAATGCCCTTCTTTGGTGGGTAAGCCAAACTTTTGCCAGGCCAAGGGAGGAACCAAGCCCATGACTGCTGGTGTGGGTACACGGTAAGGGAGGTTCATGAGGAGTGTTGCTGTAGCCCTTGTGATGCCAGAGTGGCTCTGGGTATGATCCCAGAAGCTGTTGCAGATACCACTCCTTAAACCCCTGCTGCTACAAGGGGGAGTGAGGCTCCTGGTCCTTTCCTGCCCTAACCTCAAATTAGGGGAGGCAAAGGGCATGGGGAATAGGAGGCTGTGCCCATGTCAGAAGACATGAAGATCCACCCCCAGGAAAGCTGAGTTGCTGAAGAGAGAAATTGGTTCCTGCTGAATTACACCAGCCCTTCACACCTCCCTTCACCTCTGCCTTGACTGCAAAATAGCCACTTTGAGGGCTTTTTTATACATGGAATAATTGAACAGCTAAACTGAGGAAAATAATTTTTGTAGACTTCCTAGCTCCAAATTATAATTGCTGCCTTGTAACCAAGGAATTCTTACAATGTCAGAGTGAGAAGCAGATAAATAAATAGTATGAACATGTCTCTAGTTTAGTTCAGTAGGACAAAACATGAAGTAGGAGCTGCATATCAAAAAGCTGTAGCACCATGATGAAAAGTCTCCCGATTTGCTTTAAAGTGAGGGTATAAGCTTTGGTCCTAACTCTCAGAAGGGGGTGCTATTACCTCATCTGATTTCTTTGTATTTTATAAGTATGTCTATATGGTTTGCATGCATATGTATGTATGTATATGTAACACCACTGTAGTTTCAAAAGCAGGCTAAAGCATTTATTTTGCTTTGCCCACTGCTTTAGTGCATGGTTTTTTTGAAAAATGATCATAAAGTTGCTGGATTTTTTGTTTTAATTACTCACTAGTGCAGTATGCAAAAAAACTGAGTTCTTTTGAAAAGTTTGGGAAACCTTGAAAATGGAAAACTAGTGTTACAAAAGGAAGAAACAGCAGAGAAAAAGTAGTGTCTTTATTTTATATTGCACAGTGCGCAGAAAAATTTACTGTCTTGTGCAAGAAGTAGGAACAACATGTTCATACTAAGTGTGTATGAAAAACACTGAGTTGAAATCAATGTATTTTATCATGCAAAAATATGATGGTTTAGATTATACAATCATAATTTTAAAAGTCTGGATATTGTTGCGGTATTTCCACTAATTTTTATCTTTTGACTTTCATTGTTTGGACGTTAAAATGGTCTTGTTAATTTCTGCTCTTATTTGGACATTTATTTATTTAATTTACACCTCTAAATTAAGAAACAATAGTTGCATATATCTGTTTTGGACACACTGCTGATGAATGTGACTGACTTTCTCTTTTCTTCATGTCTGCCTGCCCCTGCTAACTCTTAGGGACACATCACACTTCTTCCCTACCAAAGCCTTGCCTTGGAAAACGCTACCTGGATCTGTAGCCTCCTCCTCTCTGGGCAAGAAAGAGTTCAGGTACTCAATATCTCAGTTAGATTGGGCACAGTAAGCAGTGAAAGCTGTACAAGCAAAGGATCCTGCTGAATCTGCAAGCTTTCCCCAGCACTGCTGGGACCTTCTTTGGAATGTGTTTGGCTAGTGTCTCTGAAATATTGTAAGAACAAAATTCTAATTGTCCTGAGGATTACGACTTCTAGGTTTCTTCTGGTCTATCATCTCCATTGTGGTAATGTCATGGAAATGATTACACAGAAAGAGGTGTAAAGGTAGTGGTAAAATGACATCAAGACAGTAATCTTGCCTGTTATTCCTCAGTTATCTGGAAATCGCAGTTGGAATTAGGATGCAGGTGAAATTGAATGTGGAACTTCAGAAGAATAGCAGCTTCTTGTAAATATTTCCCACATCTTAGTTTTGTAGGTCTATGAATTGTTCATCCTCAACCAGGAATAAGATCCCAGTTGTAGATATCAACTTTAGGGTGACATGCCTCTGGATTTTTACATTTCCTTTCAATATGATAAAAGGAACCCTTGTTTTAATTCCAGACAGTTTATTTTAAATGTTAAAACAGATTAATTCTATTGCACCCAAGACATCTGTGAAGAGAGTCTGGTGAGTTTCAAGTGATTTTAAAAAGTGTCTAAGTCTGGTCCTAAAGAGCTGGCTAGCTTGACATTGACCTCTCCTTACCTTCATGTCTGAGATGTGCCTGGGATTCTGGACACCCCTAAAAATGTATAGGATAAACATGAAATTTTCTTCTCCAAGGACAAAGTATCTAGAGACAGTCAAAGGTGGGTTTCACTTCACAGCTTCCTTGAATTTCCCCCTGTGGAAGAAGAAGGGTTTCAAGGAGCAGAGTAAGAGAAGGCTGTTGTGCATCCAGAATGGTTGTAGGAAGACTGAGAGGGAGTGAAGAGTAACTGTTCATCTTGAGAGGCTTATTTTACTTTGTGTATGCATGTATATATTTTCAAATACAGTGATCATATTTTTCAGGGTATAACCCAAAAGATCATCCTGGCACCTGTAATAATCTCATTGGTATTGTCCAGTATTGAGATTTATATGTTTCTTTGTAGACTACAATGATCTCATTTGCACATTATATTTATTAGCAACTTCTAAATATAGAATTTTAAATCTTTGAGTATAATTGTAGAAATTTGCTAGTTTGTTGCCTGAAAGAATCACTCCATCTTGTACAGCAGTAAACAGTCATCCATGGGAGGAGTTTTAGGGCTGTATATGCTGGATGTTACAAGCTTTTGTGGGCACTGCTGGCTGGATAGTCATAATCCTTGGAGCAGAGCATGTGTGCTCCTCTGCCTTGTGCTTTGTGCTGTGATGTGAAATCTCACTTTCTGTTCTCATGTCTGAGACCCAAACACTTGCTCCTGAACCCAGGACCTGGCTGAAGATAAGCCCTGCTCTTCTGCACAGACACAGGGATGAAGGGCCCCCAGGGATGCTGAGCCAGGCCATGCCTCTCGAAAAGCAACTTCTGGAGTGTTTCTTGCTGGGGAACAAGCAGTTTATGCTTGTGTGGTCCAAAAAACATGAGGTGTAGTCATCTATGTGTCTATGAATGGCAACCTTCTCCAGTTTGGTTATCGAGGTACTAGCAACCAGGCTAAGATGAGATTCTATGCTGATGAGATATCATCAATTAATAAAGAGGATGTGCTAAAATCAATGTGAAGCAGAATATGTAGTCTGCCTTTTGGTAATTCCAGCATAGTATACAGTAGTTGCTCAGCTTGCACACCCCACCACTAAGAGCATTGAAAGATACAGGAAGAAAACCAGTCTGGAGGCTCAGACTGCTTATGTGGTTGTCAGGAGAAGCAGATGAGTCCATGTTAGAAAGGATTGATACAAACCCCCAAGGTACCTGAGTGCTACATGACAGTGCCTTCTTACTGCTTTTGTGACTTGTAGCTATGCTATAAGAATTCTTGGATGTAATCACCTTGGTGTTCTGCTACAGGCCACAAAATTCAATGCATAAACCCGGCACATCATCTGTTTTCAGCTGCACCACCTATTTGTACTTCTCTTCTTGGCTCTGTCTGTAACTCACATTGTTGTGTGCATGTATCACATATCAGGTGGGAAAATCAGGCCCTTCGTGGCTGGTGCTTCTTTACAGCAGGGCTGAGCTCTCCAGTATCGTCTGATAAGATTGTGCTATAGAACAACCCATGAAACACAGTGTAAAGTGATTTCAGATACCTTCCAGCATTTTACCAGCACATAAATAGTCAGCTGCCATTGGAAATCTTAAGCTACAGACAATGGGAGATGGTAACCTCTTGTGCACAGGATTTAAAACTATAGGATCATTGACCTTGAATCGTGCATGTAGCCTGGGAAATCTAGAGTTAAGCAGCTTGCAAAGCCATAAAAGCCAGCCACCATTCTGAAGAATAGAAGCCTTCTTCTAGTTTTCCTGCTGATATACACTGTTGTTTCAATCAAAGTACAGGTAGTCCTTGAAGAATGACAGATCTTGTGAGTTTATATACCAGTAAAATGAGATTATGTTTCATGACCCTGCTGCATTTGACTTTTACATTAGAGAATATGATTCAGAAATTTGATTGAAAATCCACAAAAATATAAATGGAAAGATTTTTATTGTAATTGCTGATTTCTCATTAATTGCACATCATAACTGACTCACAGGGATGTAAGAATCATAATGAAGAAAATCAGTAATAAAAAGGGACTCACAATCTTAATGTGTATCGGTACCGAAAAAATAATGAAAAATATAATGAAAAGTATAGAAAACGATATTTTTCTTACTAGCTTTATCCTTATAATATCACATTTTAAAAATACAATTTTAGAAAAAAAATGAACTATAGCTTTTTGCAGTGATAGGCGACAGGTCAGAAAAGCGTTTCAGAATAATTTTACACCTTTTAACCTTAAAAAATACTTTGCTGACAATTGAGAAAGGGCCTTAAAAGAAGCGCTGATAGGCATTCTCACAGCAGGGTTGCCATGTCCCATCACATAGCAGAGGGTTTCTGCATAATGTATCCTGTAATAAGAAGTGTACTGCAAATCACCGGGCTTGAGTAGCAGTTTTAAGAAAGTAATCCTTGGCATGAACTGCTATTAGTGATGACACTGAAAGTTTGTTACGTAAAACTCTTCAGAAGACACAAAGAAGGTAAACTGTTTAAAATTTTGATTCGAGCCTTGAAAGAACTACTTTGTCATAGAAATTTGTCTGCATTTAAATATATATTTAATGTGCTCTGGGGATTTTTTTCATTTTTGCTTATGCTTGGCCAGACTTGTTAAGCAGAAACCATGGAGTTTTGTTTTATAAATGTCACTTTTCCCTCATTCCATGCCACAAATGGTAATTGTTCCAAAAGCTTCTTAATAATTACTGGTGTTAATTATGAATGTTAATACAGTCAATGATCACTCAGAATCCTCGTGTTGCAAACCCTTTACAAATGAAGTAAAAACTAAAATAAAATAAAATAAAAAATTAAAAAAATTCCAGTATAACAAAGACTAAATCAGTCCATCAAAGCACAGCAAGCTATATTCATGTTTTAATGGCTAGACTAATCAAAATGGGATATGAATCTACAAGAAACCTTCTTGTTGAAATTAATTTTGTGTTTGTCTAGAAATGTAAATAAAAGAAAACGTGAAGGGGCCATTTCCAGGCAAGTTCTTTTCAGTGTTAATGATGCAAATCAGTGAAGTTTCTCAGTCCCTGGGGAATCTTTTTGTCTTTCTCATTTCCATAAGAATGATTTTTAGATGATTAAAATAAAAATCTAATGGAAAAGAAAATTCTTTTTACTTTTCTCACAATACAGTTTAGTAGATATCTAAAAAAAAAAGCTGGAATTGACTTTAGTACTATAATAAACCTTTCTAGGAGAGTATTGGTCACAAAATGTTTTTGTGTCTCTAATGGAGACATTTTTGGTTGTCTTTAGAAGTATTTGATAGAAGTTGCAGTCATCTGAAAGCTTGATGTTTCAATGTAACTCCAGAATTTTCTCAGCAGCTAGTAAGGGGTAATGAAATGTTTCATTGTGTTGTTTTGTAAGTGAGCAGTATGAGAAACAGGCAGAGACATAATAATTAAAATTTTGGCTTTCTGTATTTTTGGCAAATATTTTTTTCAGAGCTAGATTCTTCCTGAAGATCAAGGACTGGATTGATAGTGAAATACTGGAGAAGCACTGAACATTTAAAATTTGCTTTTAAATACCATCCTTCCTTCAGAAAGAAACTACCTGAGTGACTCAATAAAAAGCTGCCATTAAACCATGGCTTTGCTATAAGGCAAGATACACTCCACAGTGGTTCAGGATTGGCTTTACTTTCCTTCTTTTCCCAGGGAACAGGAAATGGCAAAAATGGAGATTATCATAGTCCATGTTGGCCCCATGTCCAGCACAGATAGCACCTCTCTTCCTCCCATGGCAGTGTGTAGGGGAAAGACTAAATAATGTCCCCCTGTCCTGACCCGCTCTGCACAGAGAGAGAGTAGCAATGTCCCAGGCTCTGCTGGCACACATACACACAGAGGAACACGAGTGTGCACAGAAACGTGTGCATGTGCACACCTCCTTCTGCAGAGCAGGCAGTGACAGCCTGCAGGGGACACGGGAGAGCGCTGGCCCTGCTGATGCCTCCCAGAAGGCAGCACAGCTCTCCCTCATACTGGCAGGAGAGGGCAGGTGGCAGGAATAACCCTGGAGGGGGCTCCGAGCAGGAGCTGCTGCTGGGCTGCGTGTCCAGGAGCAGAGAAGATGGCACAAGAGGGATTATGCTCTTATTTCCAGGCAGTGCTCAGCAAAGCACATCCTCAACGTTCACTAGTTGTTATAAATTGCCCAGGCCCAAGGAAAGAACAAGGCAGCATCTTTGGTGTGCACAGGCAGGGTCTCCAGTGAGAGAAGGGATGCAGGGAGCTGCCTTGGCACAGGTGGGAATCCCCACTGTGGATTCGAGGAAGCTGCAGGCAGGGGACATAACAAGGAATCAAATCTCTGTGCTAGCCCCAACCAATGCACTCTCTTGGAATAGGGAGAGTGAATAGGGAGCTGCAGCCCTCCAGGAAATTCACATGGAAATGGCCTTGGAGATTACTGTCCCTTGGGACTGGATTGCTTCCCACTGGGTTCCCTCTTCAGCTGCTAATGAGCCACCAAGGAGAATCAAGTTGTTCCCAGGACTGCTTGGGTCTTGGATTCGGAATGAGTAGGGATGAGCAGAACTCTTGGGCTGTATATGGGATCAGATGGTACAGGGATCAACTGTTCAGAGAAAATACACTGGTGTCTGATGCCTCTGTCACTCTGGGAGGTGATTTCCTTCTTAATTGCTCTCCTGGCTTAAGACTTCCTCTCCTGCTCCAGGCTTCCCCAGCCCTGAAGGGGATCTCCCTGGCTCCAAGTGGGGAGACTTATGAAATGTTTCTGGCTGTGCTGAAGCCAGAGGATGCTCAAACTCCATTATTCAATAGACAGTAGTCACAAGCCACAAAACCTGAAATGGCATCTAAAATCTCAAAATGAACAAAACCAGAATTAATCCTTCATAATGCTTTTTAAGCAACAGTGCTCAGAAGTATGTTTCAACATTGACTTATTAATTGTTTGCTATCTGATGTTAATATTAAAAAGGTGGCAGTTTTCAAGCTATTCTCCAGACCCTGAGAACATTTATTTTCTTGTTTCCTTAACATGGAGAGAATACAAAAGCCCAAACCTTAAGAAGAAATGCACTATACTGCATAAAACCATGATTGATGACAACACCACTGTTCTGTACATTTAATGCTGTTTTAACTCCTGTTTGGGTGAGGCAAGGAACAAATTCCAAGAAAGCTCTTTGAAGTCTTTAAGGGAAGAAACCCTTTTCCATCTGCCACTCCTCCTCACAGTGGGGTCCTGAGCCTTATGCTTTGCCTCTACATCCCCACAGACCCCTAAACAGCCCACACTAAATGCCATAACCAAGAAGGTGAGAGGGAGGGTCAAAGTGAAGTGCTCCTCAAGGCACCTTCCCCTGACTACCCTGGAATCAGCCCTGCCTGCCTGTGCACAATCCTTTGCTCACCCCCCTCATAACAGAAAGCTAACATATTTCTTCTAAAAAAAAAAAAATACACACAATTTTAAATGTAGGACATGAGGCCAGTGTCCTAATCCTCTACAAACACCTACTGCATTTGCCTGAGGTTTATGAGGCTCTGCTCCCAACCCTTTGTGGAAAGAGATTTTCTCCTATTCCCAGAGTGTGCTTGCTGCCTGGCTAAGAGCTTACTTGCTGGAGCACTGCCACAGAACATCCAGTCATTTGCTTTCAGTGGCATTCCAAAGAGAAGGAACATGACCCTGTAGCCTAAGGACTGAGTGCAGATACTTGGGATTTTCTTATGTTTCAAAGAAAGATCTGAGAGGTAAAATCAGCCTTGTTGCCACCTTTCTTACTGAGCACATGCAACTATATAGAGATTGGGTACCCCTTCAGTGAGATATGAGTTTCATTTCTCAGACAGAGAAAAGATTGCAACTAAATCTGCAATTTCCTAAGGAAATAGAAGAGCACTGTGGATACTGGACAGACACTGATGCTACATATTACAAGGATCCTGGTCTGGCACATCAGGTAGGCAACTTGCTCAGCTTGCTAAGACCTTTGCTGGTTGCAGATTAAACTCTTCTTCCCTGGGCCTGGAGGGTGTTATCTGAAAGGGGATGTAACTTGTGAGCGTCCCCATTTGGTCCAGGGCTCGCTGTGCCTGTTGCCAGGCGACACTTTGCAATGTGCATCCTGCAGCCTTCCCTCACCAGTTAGGTGCAACTCCAATGTGTCTCCTCTTTGTCCTCAAAATGTGGCGTTATGGATTGCAGCCTTGTAGATGCCAGGCAGTGATGAGCCTGTTCTGGAAAACAGGTCCAGCAGACCTGCAGAAAGTGTAACTGGATACTACACAGCTGACATGAACTGATGTGGAAATGCTGTCAGCTCATCTAGTCAGAAACCTGTTTGAGATTGTGCCATCTGCACACTCCAGTGACTGCTCCCAGCCGGTGCCCGTTGCTGCTCGGGGCTGGAGACAGGGCTGCTGCTCCTGAAGCCTCAGAGCTGCTCCTTTCCCTTGGCAATGACCTCCTGCACAGTCCTGTGGTGTGGGCTGGGGCTGGCTGGGGCTGAACAGGGTGATGTCCAGCTTGGGGTGAGCTTTGCAGTCAGATGCAGGTTGTGTGAGTACACGCTGCTCAAGAGAAGAAGAGGCTCATGGTGTCTGCCCTGTCCATTCCCTGGGCCGTTCATTCATTTATTTGGGCTAGTTTTACAGGAAATATCCCTGCATCTTTAACAGGTTCTTTATCTAGTGAGCCATAGAAAAGGCAAAATGAGGTCCTGTAGGAAGAGATCTGACTGTAACGCATGCTGTTCTTTCCTTACCCTCTTCTCCAAGACTGGATCAAGAATTTCCTCATGTGAATCCCAGGAGTATCTGCAAAGTAAGTTAAAGTAGGGGTTGTTTTCCAGACCAGTCCACTTGGAGCAGAAAAAACAAGTTGTCTGGCATCTTTTAGAAAAAAACGGAAGAATCCTGTTTCCCTGGGGCTGGACAGCCTCCAAGCAGGAATTACAATTATGAACTTAGACATCTTAAAATGCCTTTATGCCATTTCAGCGGTCTAAATCCCACCTGACTCTGTTGGGATATGTCAAGGACCCACTTGAAGAGAACTTTAAGGCACAGAGATAGTGAATTCTTGCCAGACTTTATAATATCACAAGAATGAAATTGAAATTGTTTACCCAGTGAAATGGTTTTTAGTGATTCTCTTATGGTGTTGGGAAGATCCTCTGTAAGTTTTCTGGAACCATCCTCTCTGGATGAGTCCTGCATACGTTATATCTCTCAGAGAAGTGATATGAGATGGGATAGCTCTGGTACAGCCTTAAAAGTGTTAGAAAAGTACATTCGAAAGTGTGGACATTCTTCACTAAGAGGGTAAATCAGTCAGGATAATGAATCCTGTTATAATTAATTAATTAATGCATTCATTGGGAAGGACCAAGAAAAACCTAGCTACTTATCCTAGAAGATAGGCTGAAACCAACACTAAATTTACATTTCAGTTAGGACAAAATATATCCCAGAGGACGGGAACAGGAAGATCAGTCTGTTTCACATTTTCAGAAAAGTATAGCTCTTTGCTGCTCCACTGCTCTCAGGTATTCCCCAAAAGAGGAATTTCAAGAGGAAGCTCCTGTTATTTGTGTTTGTCTCCAATGTTGCCCTACCACAGTTTTTCATGGAGGAGACTGGAAATGCATCATACTTTTACAAATGTTCTAATGAGAAGTTTTGATGTACTTCCCAAGGGAAAACATAGCCACTGAATAAGCTGTTTTGACTGTAGCAATGATTTTGTTCTAGGAATTCAGGTTTAAAACTCCAGAGAAATCTTCCTACATAACTGATGCATTTCACTTCGGGTTTCTTTGCCATGGAGAGTGGCATCTGAAACCGCACAGTCCAACTCCTAGAAAATTCACCCACCACCATGTGTTAAAATCCACGCTTGCCTTAGGTCCACAGCTTATGAAAAAAGTTGTCCTGGGAAAGATGTGTCCCTCCCCTCCTCCTCCTCCACCCTGCAGCAGGACCCATTGTCTGCCGGCGGCAAGGCATAAAGGAGTTAACGAAGGAGCCGGCAAGGAGGTATGACGGGGTGATGTCAGAATATTTCCAGGGAAAGAATGTGTTGGGGGCGCTGGCCGGGCTGGGGCTGGGGCTGGCGGCCCCCGGCCCCACCCCGACATTCTTCTTGTCCGGTTCCCACAGGCGGAGAGTGGCACGGGGGGTCAGAGTGGACGAGCACAAAGAGAGACCCCCTGCTGCCGGGGCCATCGTGCTGGGCTGTCACTGCTACTAATTCATGACTTCACCTTTAATCTCACTGATCCATTATAGGTTAAAAAGAGACCCATTTTACAGCTGACAAGATTGAAGGGAGCGCAACCCAGGAACTGGGGGGGCGGGGGGTGGGCATGGGGTCGGAAAAAAAAAAGAGGGGGAGAGAGAAATAACCCCCGCTAAAGTTTGTACAATTGGGACCATCTGCTAAAAATAGATTTTGTGGGGTTTGTTTGTCCTTTCCCTTCACTACGACGATACCTATTTTAAGAGAGAAGATGGTAACTGCAGCTAAATCAGAATTTTAGCGCACAGGGTCCTAGCAAAAAGGAACGGGGAGGAGAGGGAAGACCATGGAGAAAAAGAGTGAGATTTTAGGGCCAGGGAAAGGATGAGATGCATTCAGATGGCTTAGTGCTGCTTTAGAGCATGTTTGGTGAGGTCATCATGAGGAAATGACTAAGAAATTTATGAAATGCTGATGTCAAAGGTAAGCTGATCAAATCAACATTGATTCAGCAGAGTAATAGCTATATGTGTGTGGCACTTACAGCATGTTTGTAATGACACAAATGATGAATTTTCAGAAATCATTAGACCTACTGTGCTGTGAGCTGTAAATGAAGTGTCCAGAAGTAATTCCACTACTTTCGTTAGTAGCACAATTACATTCAATTTGCCCTTTAATGAAGATTTTTATGCTGTTACTTTAATCCACTAGGGCACATCTTTTCAGTGAACTTCAGAAAGTAAGCAATTTGGAAAGAAAAAAGTGGAGTCTCTGAAAAAAAAATCAGTGGAGGAATGACAATTTGCCATACACCTGCGAAAAGAGTTAGCAAAGAATTCAACACTTTTGAATTTCCTGGTTTTGTTCTACATCAGTGAGGATGCTGTAGGTACCTGTGCGTAATGCTAGTTCAGGGTGTTAGGGTATTGCTCCTTTTTGCTTCCTCTAACTGATGCTCCTTGACAAAACCTTTTAATTCCTAAAGCAGTTTTATCAAGTCCAACAAACTAGTCCACCACTCCTGCTGTCATGATTGTATCAGAGAGCATTAAAGCTCAGGAAGGAGATTGTTTGCTGGATTCTCCCTTTCTTTTGCCCTTGAACTATTGGAGCTGCATCTTGTAGGATTTTGCAATGTAAGTACATAGTTTTATACTGCCGGAAGTGCAGAGGTTTTGCATCTGCTACAACACCCTGTTCCTTCCTTTTTCCCCTCCCAGCAGAGGAGCTCTGGGAGTGACTGGCATCATGGTTGCCATGAGGTGAAGGTGAAGAGTGGGCAAGTTTATCATGAGGATGCAGAGAAATTTGCAATGATTTTTGGGTCTTTGAGATTCAAGTCCGTGAAGGAGATCAGCTGCTGGTGTGTGTTGTGGGAAGGTGTAACAGAGAATGGGGACCTTTCCCATGAGCCATTGTCAGTTAAAGTCAGTGAGGAAGGTCCTATTGAAAAGAGCCTCTGGATCAAACCAAAACCTGCTTTCCTAAGAGTGACATTGCCTGCAAATGGAGGCAGATTGAGGTCCATAACTGGCCAGTGCTTTGGACACATTCTGCTTACTTTAGTCACACAAAATGACGTATTGATGCAAGTTTCCAGGATCCAAACAGGCAGCCCTTTCATAGGCAAAAGCCCTAATGAAGTCACTGGCACTCAGCCTCGCTGGCCTAAGGCCTGCAGGCTATTTCTCTAGTCAATACACTGGACCTAATCTTATACCCCTTGAGCATCAAACTCCATGTGTATTTTCTGCAAGTATTTGTTCCCTTTCTGCAAAAGTGCAAGATTTGTGTGCTGTAGAGTGTGGTGTCAGTGAGCAGCTGCTTCTCCTTCAGCATGAGTTGTTCAGCACACAGAGTTCATTGGCTACTGGTTGGACAAAACCACACTGCAAAGCTGAGGCAAGGAACAGCGAGGACCTAGACTGCCAAATAACAAACCTCCTGCTTCAGTTTGTAAGTGTCTGGAGACAAAATAAAATTATTTAAGCAAAAGAAAAATTTAAAAGGCTTCAGCAAGTATTAAGAAAATATGTATTTTTTACCTGATAATCTGACTACTCCTAATTTAGGAACATATTAACTCCTCTGGTTAAGTCAAAGGCAATCAGTAGAGTTAATTAACAACTTAAGAGTTACCTTGCAAAATGGATTTCATTAGTGCTCTGTAAGCTTAGTCCTTCTGGTTTCTGATTAGTCAGCTGGAATTATTTTTCCCATTCCTAAGAATGTATAAAATATAGATTAGAATGGCAGCTTCATATTTTACCTTGGTAACAAAGTGTCATAAAACACAAAACTAAAATTATAACAATCATAAGGATGTTTCCATAAGGATGCTTTGTTTTCGGCAAGGAACTTGTATTGGTTCTTTCTTTCTGGAATTTTTGATTAAAGTGTTTCTCATGAGCAAATGCTATAATGCAATGCCTGGGTATAAAGGTAAAAAACATCTTTTAGAACTGAAAAATTACTATCTCCTCCACACTTCTCAGAAAACTATAGAATGAATAAAATCCTCCTCAGATTTTTTTTTTTCTTAAAAGTTTTGTACAGCTTCTTCAATGCACCTATAGGCAGGTGCCCAGAAGGAGCCAAGAAAGAAGCTTCTGTGTGTATTGGATGGATTAGGGCTGAACAGCTGAACTGGATGTAAACAATTTGGCCTGGAAGTAAAAGAGGAGGGAATGAAGGTGATCAGATTACCAAGTAATTGTGTGTCCTCCCTGCTACCACATCCCTGTCACTTGGTAGGATAAGTGCTTGCAGTTCATGCAAAACAACCCTGAAAAGCTCTGCATCTAGCTCTGCTAGTTCTGGTCTAAGCCTGCAGGCAGGCTCTCAGCTCAGATGTATCCAAAAATGTGGGCCTTAAATTTTAGTTTTCTCTGGGAACTGACTTTCTTTGACAACCTGCATCCATGTTGTCATCCTGCTTGGTGTGCTATAAATACATCCATGATCTTTGATGCCAATCAACTAATACCAGGTCCTTATCACAACAAGCTCACACACCTCACAGTGTGCTCAAGGAGTTATCTTTCTATCTCCTTTTTAAAGATGAAACTAATCCATTGTAAGCCCCATAACAAGGAGCCACTCACAGGGTGAAAGTATAAGTGCAGTTTTTAAATGGTATTGTATTTGTCTCATGATGCTTGCCATTAAAGACAGAGGTATGAAAAGATGCTCTCTGTTTTTACGCAGCACTGCTGTGGAGATAGAGTACAATTTTCCTTGTGCTTGCCAAAGGAGTTGTGCATGGTTTAATTAAAATATGTTATTATCCTTAGACTTTTTCTTTTTAAAAATAAAGTCAAGCACCCTACTGAAGACACAGGACATTCATACACCCAAATCTGTGTCAGCATCCTGCTGGCAGTAAGAGCTTTTGCACAAACATCTGATTGCAGTTAGAATTCAACAAAGCAAGAAGAAACAGGATGAAGAGTAACTACCTAAATACATGCAGTAACACAGAGAGTGGGAAGCGGAACTGAGAGAACAATAAATGAAGAAACAATTGAAAGGTCAAGCATTTATTCAGGATTTGTAAGTACAAATGTTGCCGTGCAAACAGTGCAGGTGAAAAATGGAATTTCGTCTCTTCAAAAATAGTTTTTTTTGTCTCCATTTTTTTTTCCAGATTATGAATACCACTGAAGGAAATCTTACTTATAGTGGAAAAAACCCAAATATGAGATGCAAATAGTACATGGGACCATCAAGACAGGATGAAGCCCCATTTTTGTGACTGTCCTCAGGAGAATGCACTAAATTGAAAGAGAAATACATTTTGTGCAAATGATTTTGGAACATTTGATGCAGAAACGTGATTTTCCATCCTTCCTTTCCACATAGTGCTGGTTCAGTCAGAAATGGGTGGATGGCAGAACCCTCACTTGCTGTGCAAGTGAGCTGGGGCAATACACTCATGGTGATCATGATTCTCCAAGCCACAGAGGTTTCAGAGCATCTGGAGCAGAGAGTTCTGTGACTGAGAGGGGCTCACGGGTGGCTCGTGTGTCCACATACAGAGGCTGGGTAGGAGTAGAGACATGACCACATGTAGGTGCAGAGTTGTTGAGGAAAATGGGAGAAGGAAATCGTCATCTCAGGGATTGTGAAGTTTAATACTACTTGAGCTATTTTTACAGCCCTCAGACCAAGCTCTCTTGGAAAGCCAACATGGCACATTGAAATTTCTGTATGTGGTACATTCAGGGATTCCCTTCAGCAGTGGTGTACCCCATCAGTACTCCTTATTAAGGAAAATTTATACCCTTTTCTCAAATATTCTCCTCCATCCCCTTCCTGCAGTGCATATGTTCCTCTGCTCTCTGGTGTTTTTCCTTTGGTACATGTTTCTTTAGCACGTGGTCCTTTCCTCCTCTGGACCTCCTGCCTCATCACCTTCTCCCATTGGCAATTCTGACCCCACTGGGTTTTTGTACAGTGCTTGTACAGTTCTTTCTTCATGCTCTTGAAAAAGCAAAGCAGAGGTGCAGTGTAAGACAGTCCTTGATGGAAAAGGAAGGGGATGGATCTGACAACTCCACGAACCTGCAAATCACTCACACTTGGAATCCTCTTAGGTCTTGCTGAGACTGGTTGCAGTAGGTGACTGGGCTATAGAAACTGGTTTACCCAGAACTTCCAAGACAGCAAATGGAGTGCCACAGCTTTGAGAATCAAGTGCGATTACACAGTACTCTATTTTCTGTTTAAATATAATCCCAATTTGCTTCTGCATTTCTCTGAAAACATTCAGAGGTAAAAAAAAAAATTAATTTGGTTTAAGAAAAAAATAACCCAAGTGAAGGTAAACAAACTTTCAAATTAATCCCCATACTAACTGCATTGCAACTAATACAGTTACATGAAGGCTTTCTTTGAGTCAATATTTTCTTCTGCCCGAAGGCCAAATAGATATTTAAGCATCACCTAATAACCAAAGACCAAATACAAGCACCAGGCTGACGTGTCATCAATTCCCACCCCTTCCAGATTGTTTCTGTCTTATGCCCTTCGAATGGCAATGCAAAGCCCATATGCTATGGTGTCAGGAAGAAATTCCCAACACGGCATCTGGCTGCATGGCAGATCCCGGGGCAGTTGGAGTGTCAGCTTTGGAGCTGCCTCTGCTTTTGTCACTTACCAGGGAATGGTGATGGCACTGCACTGTCACCCCACAGACCCCTTTGGATTCCAAAGAATCACTACATTTGTTTGTCAATAAGCTTCTGCTTAAACCTCTCATGACATCTCTATACAGGCCTCCTTTTCTGGTAAAATAATGAGAATTTCTTAATGCCAATGTGAGCGTGTTCAGCAGAAATATGTGGGTTTAGTTTAAAGTGGACCACGGCCTGATACATACAGGTCACTGTGTACTAGGATTTCTTTCTCAGAAAACTCTTGAACGCTCTTTGAAAAGGCTTTTTTTTTTTTTTTCTTTTTTTTTTTGTCCTTTGCTCACGAGTGTAGAAGCCACTTCTTGATGAATAGGATCCATAATGCCCAGAGATATTTGAGATCAAGCATATGGTCCATTGAATATGCATGGCAGTGGGGTGGGAGGGAATTGGTGTGCAGCACTGGGGAAAGTGTATCTGAAAGTTAAGCCGTGCAGAGTTTGGGGGCAGCCTTTCTGCCCATTCGGGGCACCATCACTTTCTGTTTCCTCTGATATACTGGTTACTAGCTAGCAATTTGTGGTCAAAAGCATAGCTGGGGGGGTTGAGCTCTCAGAGATTTGGCTGCGGCTTGTGTTAGAAACAAAAATACCATTTCATTTGTGGTTTCCTGCAAAATGCTTGCTTTTACAACCAAAACATTAAACAATAAAATCTCAAGTTATTCAGAAGTACATAAAGATAAGAAACTTATTTAACTGACAAATGACCAATTCTTTGCTAGGAGAGAGTCTCAAATGACTCTTCTTCACATTTAAATGAAAAGAGTACTTGGAGATTACACATTCTGGTAAGTTTTCCTTACCAGTGGAGAGAGAGAAAAGGAGACAGGACTGAATAGGAGCGATTGGGCATGAAGTAGTAGCTATGAGGTCCTGGAGGCAGGAGAACAAGAGAGAGAAGGAAAAAAAAAAGACAAGAGAACCCAGAAGAAAGGCAAGGGGGAGGAGGGGTAGAGGAAAAGACATGTAGCAGTTATTTAAGAGATTCCAGGGAAAACTGGGGTGTTTGTGTGTTTGAGACGAAAGACAATTTTGAAATAGAGAAATTGAGCCAGGAACTATGAAGATTTACTGGAAATAACCCAGGGTATAATGTTGCTTATCTAAAATTTGAATGGGTTTTGGGAAGGGTGGGGGAGTGAGTTTTTTTTTGTGTCATTGCCACGGCATATTTTTTTCACATGTCAAAATGTGAATTAATTTCTAAATCCCCAATATGTTATGATTAATCTACTTCATGGGCCAAAATAATGTATCACACTGCATTTATTTCTTATGGCTACTGAAAGTCCTAGAAAAATTAAGAATTAAAATATTTTTTAAAGTAACCTTCTCCCTCATACACAGGATGTGATAGTGTGGCAACTACAGTGGTGTGCACCATCATCAGCATTCCTACCATAAGAAACACTCATTTTCTAATATTACTAGTAATAGTGGATGTGGGAGAGAAGAAAGATGCTTCATGACTGCATGTAATAGCCCTGAATAAATTGCACAAAATTGACCTCTTGCACATTGGAATTGAGCCCTGCAGAGGTACATTTTGTGGAGGGCAGTGTGTGTGTGTGTCTGTGTGTGTGTGTGAAAAACGCCTGTGGGGGGACGTGTTTTAAAGCAACCTCTATGTCAAAACCAACACGATTCTGAAACAAAACTCTAAACCTTTCTGCTGTCTGTCTGGTGCAGGACTGACCCTTCAGCATTTGTCCATCTCTTAAATCTGATTTCGAATCACAAATGTGAGAGGCGGAGAAGCACTGGGTTACATATACTGTTACTTTTGTCTAGCCAAGTAGGCATTTTCTATGAACAGTTCTTCCTAGCTATGGATCCTGTGTGAATACTGAGGATGACAGCTTAAAAACCAGTCAATCTATCACAGCCTGTCCTGTGCAAGAGTGTCTTTGGAAATGCTCATTCATGTGTGATATTCTTACATCATATAGGATCATTTGTTCTTATATGAGTTAGCTTTACATATATATTGCTGAGGAAAGCCATTTATCTATTTAAACACTTTCTACAGTAACATCAACACACTCAGATAGATATTTGCAAAGTACTTAAGCTAGAGTGTTTTAAAAATAAGCACAAAAAGAATAAAATGGTGAGTCTTAAGGCATCTTAGTAGCAGGCTGCAGAACAAGCCTCCTGGCTGAGCTGCTCACGAGCAGTGATTTCCTCCCAGGAAATTCCATGGTGCTACAAAGCCAAATGCATTCAACCCTTGGCCCATCTGAATGTGCTGGAAGGAAATCCAGCTTTTAGTTGGATTTCTTCTTTAGAGATCTCTTAAATTACTTCAAATACTGTGCCTGTGGTGGTGGGGAGCCTGGGGGCAAGACTCTACTGTAAAAGCCATGAGTGACAAATATTGTGCCACTTTCTGCAACAGTGCATCAATCCCTCTAGAGACTTTTCAAAGTTAATAAACATCTCTCTCTGGGTGCAGTGGTTTCATGCTTTAAATTTGAAGGTTAGCATCTGTTTATTACTCATTAGAAAAGTTTATTTCATGAGAAAATTGCATAGATGCAGGGTACATGTCCTCAGAAAATCCAAAACAAAGAAGCATCTTGGATATGTTTATGTTCAAATCCACTTGCTACAGTTCTGTGCCCAAGAAAATTTTGTCCAAGTAAAATGTAATTTTCAGAATCTGGTTTATATTCAGGATGTTTTCTGGGTTTTTAATCACTGTGGATCCTATTTCACAAAGATCTGAAATATGTGCTGGAGTCCAACAGGCTTCCATGTAATTTAAGCTGCTGTAACATAGGCTTGGCTGCAAACACTTGCTGAATGAGCATGGGAGGGAGTGCATAGACATGCTGAGATCCAAGGAGGTGCTTGGGTGCTGCACCAAGTCATGGCCTTCTCCTAAATCCTGACTTTCCATCACTAAAGAACACGCTGCTAAAGGTCTGGTTTTCTCCAGGCATGCCAGTCCAGGAATGAAGTGCCAGGCAGCCCTCCCCTTTCAGGGGGCTTGTGCTGAAGAAGGCAGCTCTGTATACAAATATTTCTCTGGGGTCATAGGAATTACAGCATGCATGATCACTAAACTCATGCAAAACTCAGCACTTTTTTCTTGAGAGACGGGGAAATATCTACTCTTGCACTCTTTGCAGATAAAAAGAGTACTTTGTGCGCAATAACTAGAGCCTTAATTAATTGCCTTAATTAAACTAAAGAAGATTAAGAATAGAAAATGTATCTATATAAACCTGTCCCAGATTCTAGAAACATCCCTGTAATGTACATGTACAGCTGATTCCTGTATGCTCACTTTTCTCTTCATTCATTGTCTTTTGACTGAGTTTTTGCCTCTATTTCCCCAGTTTTACAAATAGTCAGTGTGAGAATGATGTACACATTACAACACCTTGTTTTGCTGCTGTAAGTCCTGACACATGGCACCAGGAACATGTGTGACTCAGGGAATTATGCAGACCTGTACAGAGACATTGAAGATGCACTGAGGTAAGGATGGCTGCTTGCCCAAGTCTAACTGAGACACATTTTTTGATTTATGTTCAAAAATATTTATAAGTACAGTGTGTTAGATGTCAAATACATATTAAAAACAGAAGAACTACAAAGCCAGTTACTAAACTAAAACTGACTTCTGCTGACAACATGTGATGTAATTTGTGGGTTTAGTTATGTTGAAAAGTGTACCTCTGATTTTCCCTGCTTGGGTCTTCACATTCTTCCTAAAGCTTTCATCAAAGCTAAACAACTACAGAAGCTGCACTGCTTAATAAATAATGTATTCTTTTATATTTGGATATCACAGATGTACAAGAGATGAGCTATTATCCTACTCAGGATCCCATGGAATGGTCATATGTTGGACACTGGACAAATGAATGAGGCTGTTTGGAAGCCTGCTTGCTGCTGCAGGTGGTCAGCAGCTTCTCTATGGCAATGGCTGCAGCCTAAGGCACAGGAAGGCACTGCAAGACTCAAACTGTTTCTGAATTCATCCCTTCTCTACTTCGTGCTCCCCAGGATCTCACAGCTCTCTTTGTACCGGCTGTGAAAAGGAAGAGGGCTCAGTGGAGCTGGGTTCCTGTCATCCAGTGTCCCCAACCACCCAAATTCCTACCCTTGCTGAAACCTGCTGCCCACTTTCCCAGTAAAGCAGGGCAACCATTTTTTTCCTTTGTAAATGAGGCATTCATTAGAACAGTAACCAGGGCAGGAATTTTCCAGTGGAGAATAATAGGCATTTCCTATGTACACTTCCTATGTGAACACAGGTATATAACAGCACAGCCTGGGCTTCTGTTGTGTGAGGTAATTTATATCAGTGTTTGTAGAACTGGGGCCAAAATCTCTCAGCACTGGTGCTGTATTTCCACTCATTTTGTGCTAGGGTCTTCCTGTGAATCCCCTGTGGGAGCAGTTCAGTGGTACTTAAGGGGATGGTATTTCTGTAATTATCTAATTATTGCTCCAAGGTTCTTTCTTGTGCTTGTTAAACCTTCCTTCCAGTGAAAGTGTAACCCCACACTACTGAATTTGGATAAAATGTGATTAAGAATCTACATTAATTCCCCAGTAGTCTTTGGAGTATGTACTATTAGCTTACTTTTATTATTTCCATTTTGAGAAGACAGAATTCAGACTGGATCACTCTGAATAGAGTGAAAAGTTTCAGAGGTAGTGGAGTGTGCAAACAGGGCAATAATTCTCTATTATATTCTTTATATAGGCTTTAAAATTAATAGGACATTTATTTCTTTTATGAATGCTATAACAATTATCTGAATTCTTGTTAGTCTGAATTTTTTTTTTTGCAATAAGGAATCAACAGTGAATTGGATCATATTTATACTCAACAACCTTTCAGTTACTTACCTCTTAATTAATATTGGTTTATGCTGTTTCTTAATTCCTTTATGAGTTCCTTCCCTCTGTGTAGGACACAGGAATCTAACATAAAAAAAAATTAAGGAAAAAATTAAGGGTGTCTCGGGTTACTTCCTACTTTTAATTCACTTTTCACAATCAGCCTTAAATATTACACCTTCATTTTAATTTTCAGCTGCTGAATCATGATCAGCTGAAGATCCAGTAGCCCTGCACTACTGGATATAACTCAAGGGGTTATGCTGTTCTTACTGTTTGGCACATTCTCAGGAATGGCAACTTAGCTTAGCAGTTGGAGCATATGGCAGGAGGAGATAGGCCAGCATCTTGGATGAAGATGCATATATTTTGTACTCTCATGGTATGATGCATTCTTGTGCTTTGCAGATGGCACCTCAGAATTGTGGCTCTGAAAACTAATTTTGCCCAGCCACGCAGGTCTGCTGACACAAGCACAAGGATCATCTGTTTCTGCAGACACTACTGCACACTGCAGATATCCTAGGCAGGAATTTTTCTGAGAAGAACACCTGCATCTCAGTTGCTGTGGTAAGCAGAAAAAAAAGCTCAGGAACCTATGACTAGCCTTTGTATCTAGAGAGAACAATTCAGCCAGACACGATCACTACCCTCATGTAACTCTTCATTGCTGTTTCTCCTGAAAGTTTGTTACATTGTGCTAGTCAGGGCCAGAATAACGCAGCTGGAAAGAGGGATTTATTCTAATTGACAGAGATCTAACATTTCCTTTGATTTGCCAGCAGTTTCCCTGCATACAGACCAGCTACCAGTCCTCAGAGAAATTGCTTTTGTACCAAATAGGGATTGTAGCACTAACAGTGCCTCTCTCAGAACTTGTTTGTATTTTCTGTCTGCCTCTCTGCCTCCACAAAACCAGCATCTTGTTACACGTGCAAGTGGATCAAGGGCTGGCTAGACAGGTTTCAGGATTCAGATTCTGTGTCACTAACAGAACTGTAGATTAAGGTATGAGAACTTTCTGTTCTCTGGCATAATTTGCATTTCTTAAAATCACTCTGGAAACATTCTTTAAATGCACTAGGCTGGGGTGCAGTTTTTCTCAGAACTGTACTGCTTCCTCTCCAATCATGTTATTTGTGGTACTGTGTCACTGATCTGACCAGGGAGATCATATAGGGAGATCATTTAAGAGTACATCAGGCAGATGTATTTTTAAAGCTCATTTTCCTGCATGTGCAGTGGGCTTCACAAGAGCTATTGCCAGGTCTTCTTAGCTTTGTTTTTCTTCCCCCCACATTTTTGTGCTCTCTGTACCAGTCTGTGCTTTTTGCTAGATATTCTCCTGAAAGAGTAAACAGTTTTGCAGCAAATAAAGCCATGGGTGATGGACACAAACAGTTAAATTCTATTGTCTACCTGAAACAGGAGAGCTAAAGGAGAAGGAGGAATTGGAATTAAAAACAGATATGTCAAGGAATGAATGGGATACTGTCTGGAGTAATGTGAAAATTACTGCCAGCTTACAGTGTACCAAGGGGCATCTTTATTTTTTTTCCAGATGATTCCAAATAACTATTATTTACAGGACCCCTGAGCAATTGTTTCCACATTGAGCTAAGACAAGGGAACTATTGCTGGCACTACCAATAATAAATGTCTGCCTGCTACCAGCAGGCTGGAAAGCTAAAACACCTGCAGGGTAAGGGATGGATTTTAGAGAGGAACCTCCTCTCATCACACAACTTCTGTGGACACAAAAGATGCACACATTTTTGACAGCATGAGAGTAGATTAGAGCTCTTGCTGCCTGCAAATGAAATGCTAAAACAGCAGAGAGGTGCCATAATACCATCCTGCATTCAGATGTTGTGTAAATTAGCAAGAGATTTCAGAAGGTACCTTATTACCCTCAGCAGAAGGAACCAATATGCTACAATCATAGCACAAATTTAAGGCAGATTTGAAGACTTAGAATAAAAAAATATCTGCCCTCTAAATTTATGGTGCTCTGTCTCCCTTATTTTCCCATTTTTAGATTTCAGCTGACTACCTGGGGAGCCTGATTTAGGCTTTCTGACTACTATTGCATCCAAAATCTTCAGTGATTCAGATTGCTTCTGACAAATCCTGGTCCTTTGTACAGTCACTGGAGAGAAGCAATTTCCATGCCTAAGTGAAGGTCTGAGAAGGACCCATCACTGTATTGTCTGTTTTATCTCCACAAGCAGGAAGAACAAATAATTCTGAAGCACTGAGAAAAATCTTTTCTGTATTCCTGGGTCTCATCTGTCATGGTTTCCCTGGGAAGAAGACAAGAAGAGGACCACATATTTAATTTTTTCTATGGGTTTTGTTTGCTTCAAAGATTGAACTGAGTTTTCTTTTTCTTTCTTCTTGTATCTGAGGGGCCCAAGAACATGAGTAGCTCTTCTCTTGAGTCCATTTCAAAAGTATGTTAAGTGCAGGAGCATTGTTGCATCATTTGTTCACAGTGTTCTTCACAAGTGTATAGAAATTAAAATTCAGTTCTAAAAGAGTGCACAGCACGGATGTGATAAAAATCTTTTTAATTGAGTTACTTAAGAGAAGTTGTTTACTTACTCCTTATCTCAGTGACCAATCTATTTACATCCAGGCATTTTTCCACAATGCACTTTAAAAAAATAATAAATAAATAAAAAGCACATGAGAAGATTTTGAAATCTTCATCAGAAACAGAAAAAGTCTTGAAAGTCTTGGGCAGTTTTTCTGTGATTACGCATCTAAAAAAGAACAGAAAAAACTGAAGAAGGCTTTGAACTTTGCCATAGTGATCCCTTTTTTCACTGTTACTGAGCAAAACTTTGGAGATGGACAGTCTGAAAGGGTTGCTTAATGATAAATTAAAGGTTTCTTGTAAAGATTAAGGAAGAAAAATAGCAACGAATGGAAAGTGAAATTCAGCATGGTATTTCCTCTATCAATTGGTCTATCTAAAGTGGAAACCTCAGAGTTGAAAATAAAAGAAATAGTGGAAAACATGGAGAAATCAAAACAAACAAAAAGATATGTTAGTAGATAACTAATGAGAAAGAGGCTGTTACCATACTGTGAAATCCGAGGCTGTTTTATAACATTTGCCATGCCTTTGTCACAGCACATAAGATCTGTCATATACATGTTGTGTACCTGATTTAAATGGTCCCTTGAAATCATTCATGCTGTTTCATACTGTAAAACATAAAAAAGGCAACAGAAGGGAATGAGATGTCAGCATAGCACTGAAACTAATTTTTCAGCATATTATAGGAGGAGAAGCCATGGCACCTGAAGCTGAAAATCTATGAGACAGTGCAAACGTGTTTTGAAACAAATATCAACAATGAAATACTTATTAGACTCCCTGGGCCCTGGAAAGTCAGCCAATTAGTTCCAGCACTGACACAATGAGGTTATTTTACCCAGCTGATAGACTGTAATGATTATCAAAGGTGTTCAAGGAAATAAAATCCTGTAGTCAAGTCAATCCCATCCAGAACCTGATTAGCTTTTAGAGCTCAAGCTTGATTACCTTGATTTCATTAACACTACAAGACTAGCAGACACTTAGAACCATCAAATTATTTTTTTTTCCTTGTGGTCTCAGATTGGATGCCTCATGAGAAGGCAACATAAGGCTGACACAGACATTGATTCTTCTTCATGAGATTTGCACAGGACTTTTTAACCATCTTTTGGCTATGAAGAAGTCATCAGATGCACTTTTTTCCTTGAGCTTTAATCTGTAAGAACATGTGGAAAATGCTGTTATACTGAGGGAAATGCTTTAAGCATTCTAGACAAACACAAGAGAACAGCTTGTGTACATGGAACTGCTGGTGGTGCATCACATTTAGACACAAGCTGCTTACAGATATTACTGTTAGACACTGTGTGGTGCCCTTATGAAAACAGAAAGATATGCCATAGTCTAGTGTGAAGAACCTGTGTTGTATCCATTATTCTTATTTCCCTGGGAAGAAATTGTTTTGTCTGAGAATGTTACCTGGTAAATAAATAATGCCTACTTTTTCTAGTTGTCTTATTGAATATACAGCTAGAAGAATATGTGGATATATGAATGAGGAGATACTAAAAACTATATGTAGCAAGATATTAAAACACAGTCTGAACATGGCCTTGCTTTAGGTGCCCCTTCTTGAACAGGGGAATTGGACAAGGTAATTCCTGGTGGTCCATTCCAACCTGTGAATCTGTGGTAATATCACAAAAGCTGATCATTGTCTTTGCTCAGAAAACAACAGCTCATGTCACACTCTTATGATGAAAATAGTAACCATGTGAGCCTTAATTTTAGTGTCAATCCTCCTTTTTAATATAGAGATGTCAACCTTCTTGCAGACAGCTACTAGGTGGTGGTTGTGAGCTCAGTTAGTATCAGCAGGTATAATCTAGGCTGATACTACATCCCAATGAAACTTAATGAGCCCATTTCTCATTTATGCCCCATACATCTGGCATGGCTTCACAGAACTTTGTGAAAACATTGTAGTTATGTGTATTTATGTTGTGGGTAGAGGTACTTTGGGATCCAGAGTGTCTCTGCATCGTGTGTAAGTTTTTGAAAGGGTAAGCAGTCATTCCTCCTGCCTACCACCAGGCCTGACTGTTTGTGTGGCAGCTGCAGAGCCACTGCCCTGGAAAGACCAATCTGTCTTTGAAGAGCCTTGTGCTACTGTCACTGTGAGACTGGAGCTCTGCCAGCACCCACATTGCCACGAGGGCTGGTGGGTACATGAGGAAAGCAAGATCCCTGAGCCTCTCCTTCCCACAGCCTTCCCACACAGGTCTTTGCAAAGCTGAGCCTCAGCTTTCAAACCAGTGCAATTCAAAAAAATACTCTGGATAACCATTTTAGTGCCTGACATTGTCAGTTATTAATCATAAAAATCCTCTGATGGAGCCCTGCAGAAGGAACTGGAAATGAACTCAATCATATACCATATTTTAATTATATTTTAGCAATGCAGTTTTGCCTATGGTGATTTTCCATACAGCCTTTGCAAGGTGGGAACTGTCATAGCTCAAACAGAGTTCAAGCAATTAACATACCATTTAAAACTTAATCTTTGAAAGATATATTACATTGAGGTATCATGTTGCAAAGAAAAGATGGTCACAGATTTCATAAACATTCCCAAAAATAATTATTCCTATTTTTCTGATATCTATGATGCTGGTAAAAAATAGTAGCATTTCTGGTTGTCACTGGGGAGAAAGAGTAGTATTTTAGGATTTTTTTAAAAAATGTTCTTTTTTCTCATACTTCTATTTTTATGGAACAAACTAAATATAGTTAGGGCTTAGAACATTAAGGTGTTTTGATAGGTGAATGTTGGTGCTATACTCAGAAATTATCAGCTCCTTCCAGGTAAGTTCTTCTTGAGGACATTTACCACCCTGGGACTTCAGCAAATTGCATTTACTAATGAACGCTGAATGTGCCTTAACTTTGTCACTTAACCAGAAAGTGGAGAACACAATTCTGCCTTCTTCTCCTGGCTCCCACATTCTCCCTACCTTTGGAATCCTGTACCTCAGAAATACATGGATGTCTGTGCAGTGTGTGATCACTGTGCTGTGTTTCAATGTGGCATTCTTGATGGTTTGTGTTTTGGGGGATTTTACATGGAGGAAGAGTTTAGTTTCAGCACAGCCCTAGGAAACCTTTTAGGAATGCTACTGGCTACTGCTGTCATAAAGAATGCAAGAGAAGGATGCAGGAGTTATGGGTTTTATCCATATTGAAAATGGCTTTTTATTTATATTTCTGAAATCTAGCTTGCATACTATTTAGTGTGGTGATTCTGACACGTTCCAACTCCCACATGGAAGTAGCTACTCTCAGTACAGTTGCAGTGAGCTGCCTACTCTTAAAACTTGCCAGCTGATCTTGTGTTTTCCTGCAGGATGGTTTTAGTATGCATGAAAAAATGTGCTACAGACTTATCACAGGCTTTCTGAGAAAACTTCTGTATCCAGATTCCTCAGTCTGGGTAGCTAGCAGGCCATATCCAGCTTGATTTCCTGTCTTACATGTAGTTTTACCATAATTCTTTGACCAGTGGACAAGGAGCAGCCTTTCACAGACTTTCAAGACATCATTTCAAGTAATTTCTTAGTAACTAGCAATGCACTTCCAGAGCTAGAGGTGGTCTAAACTGAGCTCCAAAGTGACCATTAACTTTTTCTCTCAAGTAGAGCCAGTGATTATTTTTTCCCTCTGAGTGCACACTTGCATATCTTTACAAACAGAGCACTGTTAGATTTCTACCCTGCCATAAACTCTGACTGTAATACCTCATCTGCTACTGACCCGAAGTGAACTCTGAGGAGAGGGAACAGTAATAAAGCAAAACCCAGCAAACAGTGTGAAGCTTTTGTAAGATCTTATATAACTGGATTGGCTATATTGGGAACTTGCCTTTGGTTTTAATTATAGATTTAAGGGTGCACTTATCGGGCTCTGTGCCATCTCCTTGCTCCCTCCCTTCACTCTCGATTTGCTTTATATAATGAGCAGCCACTACAAAAAGGATGTTTTTCCCCCTTCCTTTCAGGAAGAGGACAGGCTGACAAAAGTTCACTGGGGGTTGGGGAGGTCTAATGTATTAATTGTCTCATGTGTCACTCTGGTCTCAGGCTTCAGCCTGGTCCCTCCAGAAGGTTTCAAAGATCAGCTGTCAGAGCCCAGCAAAAATGTGTGGTGTCCCAAAACTGGCCAATGTTTCTTCCTAAAAGCTGGGCCTGAGTGACAAGTACCTCTTTGAACTTGCAGAAGAGTGTCAGGGGAATGACAATCCCCAAATCTACCCAGACCTATCTCTTACTCACATCTGTTCACCAGCACACACAAAAATTACTTTCATGGAAGCAGAGCCAGAGCAGATGCAAAGAAACATTCTGAGGGCATCATGAAGCATTAATGAAACCTGACTTGAGATTTGAGGAAACAGGACTTGGATGTGTAAAAAAATTTAAAAGATAACTAAGTCAATTTATGCTGCCTGAGCATCACTTCTCGACTTAATCTTTAACTCAATTTGTATTCATTTCCTGGTGACTTTTACCTCTCAGAGCATCTGCTGTATCAATTGTTGTAAGTGTATAGGGAGAGAGGCTTGTAAAGCAATAGAGAAGCTGCCCTGCAGAATTACTCTGGCTGTGCCTTAAAGGGTAGGCACCTGCTGCCTCCTTTGAGGAGTCTCAAGCTCAGAAATCAGGTTTCTGAATTTGTTTATTAGAAGCTAGTCCCCTGAAGGGCTATCTGGAGTCAACTGCCCTGCCACATCCAAGGAGGTGATGATCGAGCTAGTGGCTAACCCCCTGCTCCAGCTTAGATGTCTTGAGCTCTTTGTTTTAACCTTGTGAATTGAGAGACAGGGGTTAGTAAAATCAGCAAAAATGTGTTACTACATGAGCTGCATTCCTCTAAGTCAGTGAAATTAATGTTATTAATGTCCACTATCCATAGTAAGTAGAGGGGTTCTGTGATGTGTGGGTAATAAAAATACCTCTGAGGAGAGCAGGAGACCTGAACATCTCAACACAAAGACAGGCGGGATCCACTATGGCTGTCTTACAGCCTAGAGCTAAATACTCTACTTGCCTTCCTGTTTCTCTAAAATCTAGGTAAAACATAGCAAGGGAATTAAGGTCACTGTGTTAATCGCTTTTTTTGATCCTAGAATGTTTGTAACAGTCCATCTCTTAATTTACAAATGTAATGGCATAACTCCTGATTATCCTTTCACTGATACCAAGTTACAAATACTGCTAAGAAGTATTTCCAAAGCAAAACTTTGGAAAAATGGTGAACCTGACTGTCCTTAACAGCAGCCTTCTTCCTACCAGCCCTGTGACTACTGAAAAATTTTTCATTACAGAAAATTGTACATTGTGTTGATACGTGAAATTACCAAAAAGGCTGTTCCTAGCGAAACTGCAGCTGAACAAAGTTTCAATCCTAAGGCCTTGCAGATGACACTGCTAGGCTGGTATAGCTGTATATGCTCTACAGCAGAAGTGGGAGTGTTCATCCTTGCTCCCAGCTCTCGACTGACACCACTGCATCCAGTTTTGCTTTCTTTTTTTGTGCTTTTTCCTAGGATGTGACTCAGTGCTTTTCAGAAAGCAGAGCCTTTATCTGCATCATTTTCCCTGCCAATCCTTAACATCACCTGCTTGATCCAGAGTTGGGAGTGACTCATTTTTCTCATCCAAGCACATGTGCACACAATGAGCTGTCTCTCATCTAATGGCCCTTCACAGAAACTTATATGTAGGGTCACGATTGTGTTTTGTTACCGATGCCCAGTGCCCATCTGTAGAGGACAGTCTCTGTCTGTCTCAGGATTTATATTGTTCTGAATGCTTTAAAGGCTTTGCAAGTGAAAGCAAATGATTTATTTTTTCCCTTCCTCCCTCACTAGCTAATTTTGTATCTATTATTTACTGTGGGAAAGCTGTGCCAAGCAAGCAATCTCTACATTTTGTTCTGAGGCTGATTTCCATCCTAAACTATTTACTGAAGTGAGCTTGAACCTGGAAAAGTTTCATACCACTCACTCACCTTACCTTTGTTGTTTGCCCCATATGTGAAGGCACAGTTTTAATGGAATCCCTTCAACTACATAGAGACACTTGTGGTGGACCAAGTAACTAAACTTTATATATGAATGACTGAAATCAAGACATGTACAATGTGGACATGTGAACTAGTCCACTTCTTCTTTTGCCCTGTTAGAGTCAATGGAAAGATGTAAGCACTTCCCAGCATTAATTTGGCTCGACCTGAATTAGACAGCTACCATAGGTCACACGACTTACAACAAAGAAAAGGCAAAGCAAAACAGCTTTGGTGCAGATGTCTACATTTTGTTGGTGTCTATTGTTATGGCGCCTTACATAAATTAAAGTTAGTAAATTCATTGTTGAATAGAGAAGAGATTCAGGAATTTCCAAAGAGGCAGATTACAATATTATCACAAAATGATACCATTTTAATTTTCTATTTTAATTCTTCTGCTGAGAGTTCATTTGATCTTAGCATTAGGTAAAGGCATCTCCTATATCTACTTTGATAGGAACACAACCAAGAAAAGTTGCAAACTGTTAGAATAGAATAATGAAATCTCTTTGGTTGAAAAGGACTTTTAAGACCATCAGATCCAACTGTTAATCTAGTGCTGGCAAATCTGCCACTAAACCATGCCCCTATAAGTCTTAAATACCTTCAGGGACTATGGCTCCAACACTTCCCTGGGCAGCCTGTTCCAGTGCCTTACAATCCTGAATAATTTTTTCCTAATATCTAATCTAAACTACCCCTGGCACAACTTGAAGCCATTTCCTCTTGTCCTGTTGCTTGTTGCTTGGGAATAGAGCCCAGCCTTCATCTCAATACAACCCCCTTTCAGATAGTTGCAGAGAGTGGTAGGGTCCCTACTCAGCTTTCTTCAGGATAAACATCCTCAGCTTCCTCAGCTGCTCCTCATCAGCCTTGTGCTCTGGACCTTTCACCAGCTCTGTTGCCCTTCTCAGGGTACAATCCACCACCTCAGTATCTTTCTTTTAGTGAGGGCCCAGAAATGAGCACAAGATTTGAGGTGTGGTCTCATAAGAGTTGAGTGCAGGTAGACCATCACTGCCCTGGTCCTACTGGACACTCTATTCCCCTGGTTATCCTGCACATGCTGTGTGATGGCACTCAGGATGATCTGCTCCATGTCCCCCCACAAGCGCTGACGTTGGGCTGAGAGTTGTAGTTCCCAGAATTCTTCATTTGGCTCTTCTTGCAGATGAGTATCACATTGGACAATCTCCTGTCAACCAGGACCTCCTCAGTTATCCAGGACTGCTGGTAAAAATTGAAAAGTGGTGTGGTGAGCTTTTTCACCATCCCCCTCCATACGTTTGGGTATGGATCCCATAGACTGATCCAACAGCTGTGGGCAGGATAAAGGAAGGTAACTACACTTAACAGTAACATGACTGCCCTGGAAGAACTGCATTAGAAGGACTCAGATCCAGCAAAGAGAATGACTGTGTCGCCAGGCACTTATTCTCATATCCTGACTGGATGTGATATAGCAACGGAAGAATGGGAAAGATAAGGGCAACAGCCTCATTCATGGACTCACCAGAAAATTGGATGGACTGGTGAGATAGGACTGTGACCCTTCCTATCAGGAAGTGTTTCTACATTGTCCTATCTCATGCTCTTCTCTGCTTGTCCTTTGCACCAGTGTGAACTCTTATTGTCTGTGATACTGTGCTGTGCTCAGGCTCAGTAGAGGGGACCCAACTTCTGGCCTCCTGAAATCTCATCAGCAAAGAAAGGAAAATTCAATATCTTCAGGGTCCCAGAAAACTGATGTAAGGGGCCAAGGTTTTACAGAAAAATTTTAGTGACATCTCAGCAAGCCATCTGAAAGGATATCTGCTTCCCTCTTCTGTCTCCCAACAACCTGAGGAGAGCAAGCTGAGAGCGTCTACATAGAAACAGACCTTGACAGTTTATCAGACTTAGGCTGAATTTTGATGATGCTCTCAACAAGGCTGAGGCAAACTTCTCATTACTTTTCATGTATAAGAACCCACTTTGCTTGTGTTTGTGCTGTAAGAACCTTGGAAATTGATGGCCTTGGAAGAGCCCATTTCCCAAGAAACAGAAAAAAATTCTGATGCCTGTTGAAACTCCCTTGTGAGAGCCATTGGCAATGTGTTTTCGTACTGTTTTAGGAACAGACCAGAAAGCAGATGGCATTTTTTAGCATGACAGTCTTGCTGTCTTATTCCATAAGTGGCTTGTCCTGTGCTGGCCTGATGACAACGCATCCTCCTGCTGAATCTCTGGGGTACAGAGGATGGGAAGAGCCACTAGTGAAAGTCCTAACAAGAAGACAGTGCTTTCAAGGCCTCGCTCAAGGACAGCCAGAGGTAGAGAGTACTTCTCATTTCCCTGCTGCCCTTTGTGCAAGGCAGGTCACAGACTACTGCTTGTTCTACTCAATATTTCCATACATTCTTCAGGCAATATTTTTTCGTTTTGCTGAGAATATTGTCTTTCGTTTAATCCATTTATTCCTGATCTGCTTTTTCCATAGTCCTCATGCTCACTGAGCACTGTAGCAAATCTGCTCTCATTTGTTGTTAAAACAATGGAATTTTTTCACAAGACAAACTAAAAATGGGTGGCAAAAACTTATACAGTTCTTGTTTTATGCCTTTTTTTCAGGAAGCATGGGGTATTTTAGAAATTCTTCTATCTAATTAAGAGTAAGCCTTAAAGATAATGTATAAGAGCAATTGTTCTACCAGCATAAGCTTGTTTGCATGGGGATAGCAAGGAAGAGGTACCTGGACTCTCTCAGGAGAGCCTTGGAGGGAAGAAGATAGACATGATTGAAATGAGACAAAATAGCCTTTGTTCATCTAATGTTATATTTTTCTGCTTCAGGTTTTATTCCTTTTATGATATGTAAAATATTACTTGATTTTTGATTGTATCTCAATTCCATGCAAATATTTTCAATTACAAAATGGGAAAATGTAAACTCCCATGAATAAATCTAGCAAGTACTACTACAAGACTGTGTTCCCTTGCCTTTTCAAGCAGCAGTTTGAAATTCTATGAGGAGAGAAGATAACAACTGACATGGAAAGAAGTAATATAAGATGAATGTTAAGAATTTTTGTTTTGTTTCAAGAAATCCTTTACATTTGCAGTATAGCACATTGGTACTAAACTCACAGGGATATTAAGGGATGGGAAATCATTTCTGTAAAACGTCTTGGATCCATAAAGCTCAGCAGGAAATATTGCATTAGTTGCTGCAGCCCTTTTTGAAATTTGCTTCTTTCTAATAACTTGTTCTATGCCATGCTTGTGACAGACCTTTCAGAGCCATTTCTCCGGATCCTGCCATAGCAGTACAGCTGGACATTAGTTTAAACAAGCTATATTTGCAGCTCAGGACATGAGAAATCATAGAATGATTCAGGTTGGAAGGAGCCTTTAAAAGTCATCTAGTTCCCACCTCCTTGCAATATGGAGGGACATCTTCAATTCAGCCTGGTTAGTCAGAGCACCAATCCTTTAACTAATGAATATTTCCAGGGCTGAGTCTTCCCCTACCCCTCTGAGCAACCTGTTCCAATGTTCACTATCTTAATCATTAAAAAATCTTAGATGACTTGGCTGCCTATTTGTCTCAATATTGACTTTCAAGTCATACAACTTTGCACAAACATACATGACCCTTTTCTGAGAAGACAGCAAGGCCTGAACTCATACATGGCTTGAAAATAAAGTCCCCAAATGACCAAGCTATCAAATGCTTACTTCTGCTTCTTGACTTTGTTATCAGTGAAAATTTAGAGATTAAGCACAAGTTGTAAGAGTGTGAGTCTGCTTTTACAAAGTTGCAAAGGAGAGGGGGAAGAGAGTACAACTTCCCCAAGGGACCTGTGAGAGTACCTGGCCCCAGTGAACCCTCTCTGTGGGGGCTCATTCCTGGGATGTGCCCACGGGGTCTGCTGACCCCAGCATTGCCACCTGTGTGGGTGAGAACATCTGTCCTTCAGAAGGGGAGAGGGACCACCAACTGTTCCCACAGGTCAGTGAGCACAAACCTCGGGATAGCTATAGGTATTCCTCTCCACTGACCTACATGATTTGGTCTGGTGACCTACTGCTTTTGTTTATTTTCTTAGGTTATAAAATATGCTTATCCAGCCTCTATAAGCAAGTGTGCAAATCTGAGAGTTGCAGTTCTAGAAATCCTCTCAAAAATGCCAAGTAAAGGACTGCTAACCAGGCCTCTCTTGCCTTTAAGCACCTGAAACCTTCCAAACATGCTTAGAGGTGCAAGATTGCACATCCTATTAGGAACCTGCTAAGCTAGCCTGGCATACCAGCTGGATTTTTAAGGTACTCTGTGAAGATCATAATCCTCTTCTTTCTGAGAGCAACTTTATTACCCCAGGGAAGCAGCTGAGTCAAGATTGTGCCAATATTTCCATCACATTGTTAGCTCTCTTTTTTTTAAGTCTTCATGAAAAAGAAGTCATTTTGTCCCATAATTAAGAACCAAAAAACTTCTCAAGGCAGCAGATTTTGTTTATGATTTTCACACAAATATTTTTGACAGCATTGACATTTTTACAAGCATGACTAACTACACATTTACCCAGTTTCATTTTTTATTTTTTTTGGCACTTAAATGTGCTAAAGATAATGTAAGCTAGAGAATTCCAAAGTCTGGCAAGAAGTTTACTACATGTCAGAGACTGTTTTATTTTATTTTGAAAGACAAGTAGATGGCCAAGATGCTGAATTTGGAATGACATGTGCTGAGCTTGCATCATGGTGACTGTGACAAAAGATATTCCTGCAATAAAAGACTTTCTCACTCAGGATTTTGTCCCGTGATTTCTCTGCCATGTTGGGTATGGCACAAATTTTACAGCTTCAGTTTCTTTCTCTGTGAAGTGACTTTCATTACCTACTTCCCAGGAATATCTGCTGCATAAATTATCTGTACTTAGGCAATGCTGAGGCAGGGAGGGTCTTCACAGCCTGAAAAGGACAGAAGGGTGCTTGCACATGGCAGGGGTAGGTACAGTGCACACAAGTCTGCATGTACAAGGCTTTACCTGGGAGCCAGCTAAGGACACAGACACCTTCACTCATCTGTAAGTTTATTGATGTACCTCCCTGTGATATCCGTGCTGCTCCTTGTGAAAGCCACTGCTTCCCAGGAGTCCATCTCAGGCGGCTGAGGAAATGCCCTGTGCTATGCAAATCACAGAGCAGCACACTTGCTAAAGGAACTGTTTCCCAAAACTGTCCTGTCCATGCTGACAGTGACACCACACTTGCAATATGTGTGCTCCAGAGTTAATACCTGCCTGTACCTCCCACACAGTGGCCTCTAAGATATTTGTTTATTGTCAGTTTATAGTGTTAAGGAGATGAGTGGTGTCTTGGAAACTGTTGTGCACAACCTGCAGACAAACACTGTGGTTTATGATGGTGCTGTCTGAGAGTTTCAGCGAGTGTGATAGCTGTGTCTTACCGACCCCACAAACCTCCTGTCACTGTACACTGGTGCCACCTTTAGCTCTCTCTGCCCCCTTCAATGTCTTCTGCTTTTTAGTATGCCAGTACTACACTCCTGCCGAGCAGCTGCCTGTTTGGCATGACTCATGCCAGACATTTGGCTATTTTGGACAAATGGGGATAGGCTATTTATCCCAAATAGCTGCCTGCCTTGGATAGCACATTATCCCGAATAATGGAAGCACTATCAACCAAAAAATCCTTTAGAATTCTTCTGCCTGCACTCACATATTGCAGCAAAGAACCCAGGAAACATGCAAATAAACTGTTAATACAGCAGATGACGACAGACACACTTTTGAAATGATAACTGAGTTTGACATAGTTGCACCCCCACCAAGGCAAGGAGTCCACCTTCCCTGGGTGCAGGCTGCAAAGCTCCATGTTCCAACCCTCGAGAAGCCCTCTGAAAAGGTGCAGATACTCTGGAGGCTTCCCTAGAACTATCAGTGGTCCCCAGCTCCCTGGTAGCAGGCTTGTCACAGAAACTTTTCTGAATATTATTTTAAGATGTTCATTCACATACCAGAAAGAGCAAGTTTGGGTTTGAAAATCTACTGGGCATGTTCTGCCCAGGGAAACAAAATTTCTACAATTTGGGTAGAAATTAGGACCTTCTTTGCCCTGTTTACCTGGAGATGGCTTGTACAGGATGTGAAATTCAAGGGGTGTCCTAGGAGTTTATAGTGTCTCAGACACCAATAAAGGGGACTTGAAAGAATTTTCTGTCTTGACACAGACCCTCCTGGGAGAGCTATTTTTTTCTTTGCTTTTGCACTTTTTTTTCTGTTAGGCTTCCCAATCTTTTAATGGACCCATTGTAATTTATAGTAGATTCTTGACTAATGATGAATGATGTATTTTGCTAATGATGGATTTGGTTACAGTGTGTGTGTGTTGCAGAGTGAGAGATGATTTTATCTTGTTCTGATGGAGGACTCAGGTTACCAAGCCTTTATAGCTCTTTATCAATCCACCAGTAGAGCCACTAGTTTGAAATGTGGGATTTTTCTCCTTTCTCCTCCAAATCTTGGCGAATTTTAAAACAGCTTTTAAAACTGATTATTTCAGAACACTGTCATCCCATAGGCATGCTTGTCATCATTTGCACTGGTCAAATTTCCACTGTTTTCAGTGTGTGGTGGGAAGAGTGCGGGGTATGAATGAATAAAGGTAAGAATGTGGGGTCAGACCCAGAGAGAGAGAGCTATAGATGGACCAACAGCAGGGCCAGTGCCCCTGGTGAGCATCAGGGTGAGCTGGTAAAAGCAGGGGTAGCTAGCAGAGGGAATGGGAGGTAAATGGAAGACTCACATGGATTAACTTGCCAGGCTTGTTTTTAGAATCTGTTCTTCATTCACTTCAATGGCTCATGGGCATCCCTTCCCCCTCCCCATCTCGCTTGAACAGTTTTAATTTATTTTTGTGTTTGGGAAAATACGTTTTACCAACATCCTTTATAATTTCCTGGTTTTGGTGTGTTTTTTTATGTTTCAAGTAGTAGGGTATTTTTTTTGTTATATTTGTAAACTAACTGGAAATTACAACAATTTTATATCAGGTTCAATCCATATAATTAGGATATATATATATGTAGTTAATTTACAACTGTTCACTAGCATTATTCAGTCCACCAAAGGCAATTTTAATAAAATCGGCTATTTCTTTTTCCTGGAAGAGGGATGGGGAAAAAATATTTGCCTGCAAAATACTTCAAAATTCTAGCCTTAAAATATGAAATTAATGAATGAAAAGGTGGCATTCAATGACACTATTTTGCAAAGGTGTGCAAGATCTGCCACAATCTGTTTGCCTGTGACAATAAACAGAAGAGTTCTGAATCTCTTATCACAACTTTTTCTCCAGAAAGGTTACGAGTATGCTGCACACAATATAGAATTTTCAAATTTTGAAACATTTTGTTATTGTAGTAATGGCTATTGCTGTCCCTAACACATACCCTGTCAGATGGCTTAAAAAATTTATGCCTTGGTTCATGCAAAAAAAAAAATATAGGGGGGAGGGGGAAAAAAAAACAAAGGTCAAAACTTTTAAAATGTCACTTCTTCTACAGTTTTGCATAGAAAATACATTGAAGCAGTGGGAGGGCTCCTTGCCCATAGAAACAGGCTGTAAGAAAAGAATGTTATCCTGCTGCTGTAGTTTCCACTTTCACTGGCAGCTGCGGGCTGAGCAGAAAAGCACTGTGGGAGCCTATTGTTACCCCAGCTGGGTAATAGTTTTCTTATTTTACAGTCAGCAACCGAGGGGGGTTGGGGTATCTCAGGAAAGTGCCTGAAAATATAACTCCTGCAAACAGATCACTTTCTCCTTCCCCATGAGAAAGAGGGATCCATAAATCTTTTATTTCATTTGTTTCCTCTACCAAGGTAATTAACTATTTCAAAAAAAGTTGTGTTCATTTTCCAAATAAATTTAAGCTGTGTAGAAATATTTCTCTGAAAGCTGTAAAATCCCATATCTCTATTGGAAAGCTCAATAATACTATTTGTTGTTGGTGGTGGTTTTTCAGTTTTGGAGTTATGGAGTTTTTTGTACAAAATTTGATTTCTGAAAAGTAAATTTTGGTTGTATGGATGACAACCCACATTTTTACCAGAACAAAGTTTTGATGGGAAATAGAGGAGGTGGTGAATAAACTTTGCAAAGCCTTTCTTTTCCTGACAGAGAAAGTGTGAACACCCCTACAAACATGGTACACATGACTTTAAGTTGAATGGTTATAGCTTGTAAGTCTGACTCTTAACAAGAATTTAGGTTTCTTTTAGTGCTCACCTATCCAAGTGAGGACAACTATTTATGTCGCCACAGCAACTTAAGTTTAAGGAAGGGGAGCAATGACAAAACCATTTAGCTCAGCAGACTTTGCTCATCTCTTTCATTTCCTAACAACTAGAATTTTCAAGACCAGCTGCAAAGGAAGAAAAATTTTGCCTATGGTGCGAAAGTTGACTGGCTGAATTATTTATCTTCTCAACTTTTTGGTAGCCTCAGGTGCCACCTCAGTTCCCACTGAAGTCCTGTACAGCAGTCCCTCAGGAACATGTAAAGGTAGAACACCCTCTGGCCAGCTGGAAGAGAGTAAAGATGCGGTGGCCAGTTGAAGGGCAGGTCACAGCTGATTACAGGACTGTTTTAATCAGAGGAAAGCAGTCCCCTGGGCTTTTTCCTGTTACAAATCCTTTGCAGCATCTTGGAAAGAAAGGAGGATCTGCTCCAAAATGGGATGGATCTTGTTGTAGCCCTTGTTGTACTTTGCTACCTAGGATCATTGAGATGCTCCTGAAATAAATCTCCCTCTCTAGAAGTGATGCAGGGGAGAGGGCAAGAGCAGTACTTCCCTTACCACTCAACCTAATGTCTGCAAAGTGTGTTTTCTCTGTGTGAAGCTTGTGCCAGAGGAATGTCTGGATCGTGCCCAGGCTTCTTATATTGATGTACTTTGCTTTAATCTTGTAGTTTGTGGTGGTGGGAATATTGCAATATCACTGGGTTCACGCTGCTGAGCCTCTGCTACCTTTTGAAGCTGGATTACAGCTAGCTTGTCTGTGTTCTCCCACTCCTCCAGACCTCAGGGCAGAGAGAGTTACAGTTTGTCTCCCTTACTTGCCTTGTAATGTGTCTCTTCCATCTGTGCCAGATAGTCAAAACTCACCTGACTGATGTGGCTGGCTGAGTTCATGGGATGAAATGCAGAGACCTGTGTGGTACTTGAGAGCAGGTCTGATGCTCTGCTGCTCCTTATTTTTCTTCAGTTCCTGCATCTGTGGTTTTCAGGTTGGTGGAGACACTGCTTCCCTGTTCTGGGATGGATTTATGCTGGGTGCATATGCAGCTAGGATAGACCCAGCTATTTGTATCATGGGAATATGATGGCAGGTGTGGTGAGAGTTCCCTGGAAATGGCCTAGCACTGCCAAGGTCACAGCTCAAAGCCTCAGGAAATCTGTAGTTGTGCTAAATTTGCATACACCTCCAGCATGCTGCAGGAAAACATCTCACTCTCCAAAGGGAGAACCTTATATCAAGGTATCCTGGCTGCCAGTACTGAAGGTTTGTCCAACACATATTCCTGGATCCCAGAGGTGAGAGATAGATATAGCCTGTCTGTTGTGCAGGGAGGAAGAGAGGGCTGAGATTTTGAAAGGGAAAGAAGCCAATCTCCAAACATTTTCTGGATTGTCTTGGACAAATGCAATAGAAATGGTATTGTGGGAAAGAGTGATTCATTCCTTTCAATACTTCCTCTGCAGATATTTTCAAGAGAAAAAATGAGCAACATTAGAGTTTGGCATTTAGACCAATGACAGCAACGTAAATTACATGCACTTGTTACATCTGTCAGCATGGAGCCTCAGATCAAGCTGTGGCACGTACTTCCTTTTGCAGGTCCTAGATTCAAGACCAGTTATTAAACAAGCATGGTTTTGGAGATTAAGAATATTCATAACAGCAGGGTTAAGCCAGAACTGAACAGGTCTTTTTGCAGACCTAAAAGATGGATTTTCAATACTCCACCCTGTATTTCAAGCTGAAGGAATTCCTGTCCTATTTTCCACTAACTCCTCTCTCAGTTCTAAGCTTGCCCCACCAACAGCCACACTGGTGTACCACACATGGGAGGAACCCACTTTGGCTTTTGTATCAGCCACATTCCAACTGTGTGAACCACCAGAACCAGGGCAAGCTCATAAAGGAGGCCATTGAGATCTTCTCTGCTCAGAGAGCTGGACTGGCTTTCCTACCTAAAATCTCCCTCATGCCCCAAAGAGAAATCTCTTGTTGAGAGGTCACAGCTGAGGGCATCTTCCTGGTAATGCAACAGGGTAGTGCATCATGCTCTGCCAGAAGGAGGTATAGAGTGTCTAGCCCTTAGGAAGCTTTGTTAAGGTTTAAGGACCAGTTTATGAAATGCCTGTGAACCTTCCTGAGCAGAATTCATGTTCTTCTAAATGTTTGAAAATGTGTTGAAAAACTGCAAGCCTGGAGTGTGGTGTGAGAGTGGGCAGTCATTGCAGTAAAATTGTATGGTCAGTGGATTTCAGGATAAGCTCATTCTTTATTTCTAAGAACATTTCCAGCTAGTTGAATAAATAACCGAGAATCACAGGATTCTGGTATATTAAGTGTCTATTTGTAGCAGTGCTTCAGAGTCCAGTACCTCTGTAACCTTTCCATTCTGAGTCATAAGTAAGTAACTCACTTACTTAAAAAGTAATTTCAAAGACAAAAGACTTTTATTCCTCAAATGAACCAAAATCTATAAGAGAAAAGTAATAAAGTAGTAAAGGGAAAGACAGGGCAAGGAAATATCCTGGTTTATCATTTCATTGTGTAAATGGACACAGATACACACACAGGTATACACATGTACAACAGTTCCATTCATATTATTACTTGAAATTTTGTCTCTATAACTACTTAAAACCTTCTTTTGTTCTCTGTGGAAGTGAAGCATTAATTAGAAATGCCACCATCCCATCCCTTTACCCCGTGGGTGGATGAACTGGGTGGCTGGCCAGGCCAACAGATTCACAGGCAGTCAGTGCTGTAAATCTCCAGGGCAGCGTTTGCAGCTCCCTTTGTGCTGCCTGTTCTACGCTGACAGAAGAAAGGACATGAGGGAGCAGCTGCCTTCAGTCTGTGGATATGTCTACCTGGGCTTGTGCACCTCTGGTGTCATGAGCTGAGCAGGGGCAGTTTCACTATGTCTAACAAAGCACAAAGCTGGAGCTGGAGAGTGCTTCTAATGTCCTAGGTATGTTACCTCAGACTTGGCACCACATCATCTTGGTCATGCCATTTTGGGTCAGGGCATGGAGACAGCTGGTTCCCATCTGACTGCAAAATGGCCTGTAGCCATCCTCTGCACAAAGGAGGGTGGAGAAACAGATGGTGGAGCAGTTTGCCCAAGGCCACACAGGAGGTCAGTAGAAGCAAGAGTGGAGCAGACATCCCTGTGTCCCACAACGATTCATCTCCAGATTCTACTGTCTGGTAGGGTTTTACTAAGGAACAGCTTATTTAAAGTCTAAGCAAAACTCCATTTATTTTCTCACTGCCACCTTTCTGTGAGCAGAGTCATTGGGTATTTGTGTCTGGTAGAACATGGTAAGGTTGCGTAGGGGTTTTTTTGATTCATCAAAGTTTGCAATAAGCTACCAAACACATAGAATGAATCCAACATCATTCAAAGAAGGACCAGCTTCTGCTGCAAGCTTTTGAAATTCTTCTCACATTACCTCAGTAGCAAACAGAGCGCTCATGGGCAGCAGGCTTTGTCTCATCTGCCTTCAGCCATCTAGGCAGACAACCTAAGCCAGATGTCTATGTCTCTGCAAGAACCAAAGGAGAGAAACAGAGCTTTCTGTTTCAGACACCAAACCAGGGAAGACTTGAATTGCCCTTCAAGATCCTCTTGTAATAGAACATCTTAGCCAAGTAGTTTAGTCTGGAAAGCCAACTCTTAGAGAGTTTACATTTGATATGAGAAATTATGCTTTGGGAATAATACTCTAACCTCAGTAGGGCCAAGTTTCACTCCTTGGTTTTGGATATTGTTTATACAATATCTCTATGTTCAGCATACAAATACTGCACACAATAGATTAAAATCTGTCTTCTCACTCACAAATTAATGCAATTTTTTGAAGACTTGAACTTTGTGGGAGGCCAGTAATTAGAATGGAATTTGTCATCAAAATTATTTGTCTGTCTATGTTTTGTTTATTTTCAGGTTATTCACCCCTAAAAGCTTTGTCTTAATAATGGAAGGATTTAATAAAATTGAAAAAACCTTCCTGTAATCTACTTTTGTTTTTCAAGGTGAATTACAATATATTTATGTAGGTAAGTGCTTGTACCCCACTTGAAAATATTAGAAACACTGTTGACTTATAGAAGACCTTTTCAGTTTGATGAAGTTCTGTGTGTATATACAGCAGAAAATTAGTTTTAAAAAGCAGAAATAAAATGCCCAAGTTGCAGACTATCTACTGTAATGCATTTTCATTTTGATAACACTTTAAAATTGCTAAGATTTTGCACTGATTCCATGTTAGGTATTATAATGTAACCACTCTGTGTACTAGAAAATCACTGCTTCTTCAGGAGCACTTGTTAGTGTAGTTTCTCATACTGTTTACTGCCTTTTTTTTTATCCTTTAACTATAGGCCATTTCCCTTAAATTATAAGGAACTTTGTTTGAGCTAAAGGAAATAAGATGTTGGCCTTTAACCCCAAGTTGGTGCAGAGCTATACTGTGGTATTCTTTGGAGAAGAATCTTGTATTTGACAAGTTTCAGGCACTTTCTGCCTTTTGGGGGACTGAATGAATTCAGTGGTCTTCCAAGGGGGCATTAGGTCTACTTAGAAATTTTATTGAAAAACAGACTCTGACATGGAGGATGGAAAACATGGACAGAGGTTGCCCAGATGGATGGTGGATGCCCTATCCCTGGAAACATCCAAGGTCAGGTCTCTGAGCAACCTAATGAAGATGATGATGTTCCTGTTCGTTGCAGGGGATTGGACCATAAAGGTCCCTTCCAACCAAAACTGTTCTTTGATTCTGTGAGTGAAAGGGTGCTTTGAATGGAGTTGACATATTGCTAATTATGCAGTTTAACATTACCAAGGACCTACAAATATTTTGTGACTTTCTCTCTTTCCCACGATCTCCACGAGCACACGTTATGTCAAAAGTTCATTTTCAAAATATGTTTAAAATTGTCCCGAGAAAATTGTCCCTAGATGTCCCTTTTCCCATTGTCTACAAAGGGAGTCTTTGGGTCAGCTGAATACATTGTATACACATTGGATAAGATGTCCCCAAAAATATTCCAGAAAGCTTGGAAAAGCATTAGCCCATTGAGGAGACGTTACATACGATTTTTGCCTATCACCCCACTGTATTGAAGTGTGGCTGTTCAGAGACAGAGAATCATAGAATGGTTTGGGTTGTAAGAGATCTTAAATATCATCTAGTTCCACCTCCCTGCTGTGGACAGGGAATATTCCACTAGACCATATTGCCTGGAGCTTCATCCAAACTGTCTTGAACACATCTAGGGATGGGGCATTCGCAACTACTCTGGACACCTGTTCCAGTGTCTCACCATCCTCACAGTGAAAATTTTCTTTGAAATACCCAATCTAAACCTACCCGTCCTCAGTTTAAAGCCATTCCCCCTTGTCCTATCACTACACGACCTAGTGAAAAGTCTCTCTGTGGCCTTCCTATAAGCTCTTTTTAGGGCTTTCCTGGATGGAGGCTGCTACAACATCTCCCTGAGGCCTTCTCTTCTCCAGGCTGAACACTCCCAAATCTCTCAGACTGTCTTTGATAATCTTGGTGGCCTGGTCTGGACTCATTCCAAGATGTCAAGATCTTGTGTTGGGGACTCCAGAGCTGGATTTATCATTCCAGGTGGGATCTCACTGGGGCAGAGCAGAGGGGCAGAATCCCCTCCCTTTCCCTGCTGGCCACACCTCTTCAGCACAGCCCGGGATGCAGTTGGATTTTGAGTTGGGAGCATGTACTGCCAAGTCATATTGTGCTTGTCTTCCACAAACGACCCCAAGTCCTTCTCCCCAGGGCTGGTCTCACTCCATCTTCCCCAGGGTTAAGCATCCATTGATAAAGGTCTGTAAACTGCAACATTTTCCTCTTTTGTTTTCTTTTGTCTTAAATCTGTCCTTTCCCTTTATTAGTAATTCATATGTCTATTTTCATAAATGGAAATTATCTGGTTTTCCTTTCAATTTTAAACAGATTCTATTTGTCTTCAGAACTTGTTTGAATTTCACATTACTCTTTTCCTTTTTTTTCATATACAGGACTCCACAAAAACATCTACTCCCTACTTTTCTGGCAGGACCACGTTCATTTTTTTGTAGGAGGATCTGCAGAAATACAGCTGAATGTAGAGGATGATGAAGAGGAAACAGTCTGGTTTTTTTCTCAAATTGAAACTGATAGGGAAACAAAAAGCTATTCATTAAATACTTTTTAAAAATACGTCTCTGGTATCAAAGGCAAAACAATCAAGGTGTGGGACTCAGTTGCCTATATAGAAATATTTAAAGTTATTTTAGGCATGCAGGGTACCTATTTGGTTGCCTCCATCTGCTTCTCTATAGGTAGCTCAGAGGCTTTCTAGCATCTGCCAACATCTGACACTGGCATCTAAAGTAGTTGATCAAAAACTAGGAAAAATGCCTTCAAGTGGGGTTGTGTGTCTGTGTTTGGAAAGCGAATTTTGCCTTGCCTTTTTAGTTTCATTTGTGGTAATTTGTCATTGTGTCTTCCTCAAAAAAAAGTCTGATTTTACGTTTCCATTGTTGTTTTTCTCCAGGGAAATCTTGTCTTTGATATATATACAATATTATTTGGTCTTGGGCACTTCTCAGTAGAGATTGCACAAAAAGTGACTGAAGATGCAACATCCAAACACCACTCATGTGTAAAGTACCAGACATACATATTCTTTTAATAATTACTGGGGGGGGGGAAATCTCTTGACAGAAATTTTTCTGCATGAAGGATGTTTGTTTGTGGACTTGTGATTCAAAAATTTGTAGAGAGAAAATCTGAGACCAAACACTTGCAGGCTAAAAGAGTCACTGATCCCTTACATTTGTTCTCCTGGGGGAAGATGCTGCCCAGTAAGAATGATGTGGAAAAGTCACTACTATGTCTGTGTTTTGAAAAGAAGTAGTGAAAATTAGAATAGAATAACTCTCTCATAAGAAACATGCCACACCATGAGAGTTCTTTAAAGGCAAGTGATCTTCACTGCAGACCATAGTAAGACCCTGAATTTCTGCTGGGCCCCAAGGTGTGTTTCTCTTTCTAGTGTTTCTCTTGGCTGACTCCGGGCAGTGCCCTGCCCAGCAGGATGGCTGTGCTCATAGGCCCACCCCTCTTCTGTGTAAGGGCCTGGGGGTTCATTTTAGACTCCTCTTGAAAGCCCATGTACCCAAAATCATCACATCATCTAATGTTTAAGCACTGTGTCTTCTTTCTTTCCATTCACCCACTGTAAAAGACCAATATATTATAAACAGACTCAAATCACCCCATTATTTTTAGACATGTAATGACTAACATGCACAGCAGATTTTATAGTCCTACTATTCCTTTGATGACTACTAAACTGAGCTAGTAAAGCCCCTTAAGCAGTTCCAATTGTCATCAAAGATCAGATGGGATTGTACAAACTAAAGGTGATGAAAGTGTTGTATGAGATGTCTCTGTAAAAAATTCCATCTTTCATTCAAGTCGTTTCCTGCAATACCCTTGTGAACTGCAGTGAGAATTTTGTGTAAGAATTGGTTGAAGATAGCAAAGATAGATCTACATGTTGGGCATCTCTACCATATATTGTTTTAAAACTAGCACTGGGATATATCATATCCTTAATTCATAACAACTAGGAAACTGAGGCTCTTTCTCGCCTTGGTATACATTAAATCTTTTTATTTTTATCTCTTTTTTGCTGCTGGATCTTTGCTGAAGAGCAGAGTTTGCCCTACTTTGGAATGGATAGCCTGCTCTGCTGAAGCTGTCCTTGCATGCAGGGATCCCTGGTTCCCAAGAGAACTGAGGTCTGGTGGAGCCACTGATGCCCTTTTCCTCTTGCTCAAGCCCCTTCTTGACAGTGTTATTCCCCAACCTGCAGACCTACTCTAAGCACCAGCTTTGGCAAGGCTGCTTCTTCAGAGCCACATCCTCTCACACACCCCTTGGTTTCCCCAGCTTTGGGGTGAGTCAAGGCTGAAGACGTGTTTCTCTTGGCTGTGCCCTCTCCTTGGGAAGTATAAAGCCAAAGAATATCATTGGGGCCCTGCCTCCAGCCTCCTCCCAGAGGAGATTCCAGAGTTTTCTGGGGAAGCTGACAGTGGCATCACAGCTGCTGACTGCCCTACACTCCAACACAGATCTCTATGAGTAAATGACCTCCTGCTTGACTGTTTCCCTGCTGGTACAAATACTCTCCCATTCCAGAGCTACAAACCCTTCCCATCATATTGATGGATTCAAAAGGGTTCCACCACCTTTACAAATCTGCCCAAGATGCAACATTGACTGACATGAATCATGTTTTTGCTGCAGACATTTTTCCATACATGGAAGAATTGATTACACCTTTGTGAGAAGTTGCCTTAAAATGGAACATAAGATACACACAGCTTTTCTGTGGCTTCATTTTATGTTTCTTTAGAAGCAAGAAATCAGAAGAGTGTTTCCTTAAGAAGCTTTAAAAAAATTTCATGTGTTAGTAAGCATAAAGGTACAGCAAAACAAGATATGAGTGGATAGAACAACAAGCAAATCTGTTTAAAGAACTCCTTCTCCTCTGTAAAGTTAACAATGACTGAATAGTAAATTGTTTTTTAATAAGTTTTGTATTCTTCTGGGGTATGGTTAAAGGGTTAATTTAACGCTTGACCCATTAAAACCGTTGAGTGCAGTGAGAACCTTGTAAGGCTGATCAGATGATTATTGCTGGAAGATAAGTGGTTGAAAACCGAGCCTCACTAGTTCAGGTAATCAAGGGAAATTGGCATAAAAGAGAAGATGCGGCTGAGTAAAGACAGAACAGCTACCTGAGATTCTATTACTTGTCGTCTTTCAAGCATAATAATGAGATTATAGTAACCCTAAACTGGCTGAAAACAGAAATCTGGCTGTCTGTCAAGTTCATTGTGTTGAGTTTTACAACACTCCAGATCTGGTTCCTCTGAACCTACAATAATTATACCAGGAAGACAGACTCAAAGAAACCCTTTTCAACCTTGGACCTTTGTCAGGTTTTGGCTTATTACCAGAGTACCATTGTTTATGTCATGGGAAAGAAAAAAGAAAAAAAAAACAACAAAAATATTGTTAATGTTTATTGTTATTTTTTCATCATGCAGTTCTTAAAATAATATTGCCACAAGTCTTTCCTCACTCCAGCTGTCACATTGCCTTGTGATTTTCTGAATGAACTTTTTATAGAACCATGAGCCCCTTGGCTTCTCTGTTGTTATTCCAGTCAGAGTCTTTTGCTGGAATAATTTTTTATGCCTTTCATTGACATACAGTCTCACAACACACACATGTGGTGTAGTGCTCCTACCTAAAAAATAAAAAACTACGAGAGGCAGAAACTCAGAGTCCATTATCTTAACCTCAAAGGAATATCTGTTTTCAACATGGACTAGTCTTAAACTCAGATTGTTTTGTTGTGGAGAGTTGTCACAAACTTGGGATATGAGATCGTGTTTTGAGACCAATTTGAGATGGTATCTGAAAGGCTGTAGCTCAGGAAGGCCTTTAGGCACGTTCTGACTCCAGTTGGGTCCAGCTCTGTCAGTTCCACCAATTCTCCTGCTCAGAGGGAGCCTCTACCTGCCTTTCCTTCTGTCTTGGTTTATGCTCATATAAATGCTTTTCCAGGGCAATGTAGGCTTGAGCTCCTAGTAGGAAGAGAAGTTCGCATCTGTGACTCACTTCAGACTGTGGAAAGATAATCAGGTGAAAAGTCATTAATTACTGTGGAAAGCTGTGTCAGAGGAGGGTGTCACAAATCTGTTCCTGGAGGTAACCCCTGTTGCTGCTGCATGGGCAAAGCTGCCTGGGCTAGCCTGGATGAGCTGGGAAGCTGGCATTAACCTGGCTGCTTTCTGCCAAAGTGCTTTGCTGGATTGTTCACACAGCCAGAGCTGCTGGAGCAGTAACCTCCCACCATGGTCAGGGATCAGCACCTCCACACAGTACTGCTGTCACTTAGAATGGCAGTAAGAGAGGACATCTTACACAGCTTCAAGCCTCCATGCAAGAGGTGCTCATCTCCCAGCCCCTGATACTGGCAGAAAAGCTTTTTTGCCCTATATATTTTGTAGTCTTGTGAGCTGATTGAACTGGGTTGCCAAAGAACCCTTTCCCCTGCTCTAAACAGCATCTCCCAGAGGGAGACAGAACACAGGAATGTCAGTTTGCAGTTCCAAAAAGTCCTTCAGACACAGATCAGGCCCTAAGCGCAAGAACAGACTCAGGAATACGATTACATGCTCTGTTCAGTGGAGATTGTTCTTGAAGCAAGTGTGTTTCAGGCAGACACCCAGAATGTGTTAAGGATTGTGCTCACTGCAGGCTCTCCTATGACTTTTTATAGGCTGTTGGGTTGTGACATTTTTCAAGAGCTGCCTATATTCCCATTTTCAATGCCCAAATACGCAGGCAGAAAAGGAGCTACTGTTTGTTGAATGAGGATAATGACTATCACTGAGCTACCTTCCATGGTTGCCATGAATTAGTAAATATTTTTAAGACCTTAACTACGGACATCGGAGCCTAATTTTCAGTGTTCCTATTTCTTAAATGTGAGGTTTTTATCTCAGTGCTTTTTTTGGAAAGGTCACATTGCGTGGGCCTTTCTCCTGCGAGCAATACAGAACAGTCCTATGGCTTCAACCTTAATAAAGAACAAAATTTCTGGCAGCAGTGTGTTTCATGAATCACACAGTAAATGTTTTTATTGCAGAACTATCTTCCATGTTTGTTCAGAAAATCCGATCCTTTGTCTCATAACTAATAACCAAGACCCTTCAGAATCACCAAGTTTATGCCAAAGCAGAGCTAATTTATGAACAACCTTTGCAGTCTCAGGCCTGTTTCCCATAAATCAAAGTCTATTCAATGATGCCTTGCAGTACCTAAATCACTGGCTGTGAGAAATGAAAATACACCGTACTATGGTATTTGTAATTAATACAGGATCTATGGTGCCAAACCTTCTGAGCCCTCCAAGCACTAGCACAGGAAGATGGAACACTGCAGTTTAACAGACTGGTGAATTTGGCATCAAATCAGATAGTCTTCACTTCAAAATTATGATTCATCAAAATGGAACCATTTCATGGAAGTCTATGTTTTAGCAAAGCTGCCCTGGGGGAGTTTAACTCAATCTCAGAGGGGAGGACTGGTCATTGTGGAAAGAGACAACAACTTGAGGCCAAGAAGTGAGTTGAGCTCAATGCCTACAAATAGATACTAGTACTGGCTTTTTAGTTTACTGCAGATTTTATTTTAGAGGGAAAGAAAAAGGAAAAAATCATAAGAGTTCAGTTACTAAAAATAAATATATATCTAAAATATTGGGTGTAAAATCCTAAGGCTCCCTGGAAAGGCCACGTTGTGTGGGCCTTTCTCATGTGACCAGTACAGAACAGTCCCTTCCTGGGGAATGTCCCTTCTAGGGTAGGGCAGAGAAAGATCAGAGCACAGTCCGAGATGTCCAGAGAACAGACGGGTATCCAAAATGTTCCAAGCACAATGCCATGTACCTGATCCTGTATCTCCCCAGCCATGTACCTGATCTTGTATCTACTCTCATGGACTCAGGAGTAGCTCAGAGACCCCATTCTTCTGCCATTTGCATTGAATTTGCCTGATAAGATGAAACGCATTCATGTCCATTTGCACGTGGAACAGCAGGTTTGGCTAAGGTAGAACTGGGAAACTTGTTCTTCACTTTTCTGTCCTGTAAGTACATTAGTTCATACATACCTGACACACTTCAGTTACTGTTTAACACTAACATAGATTTAGGACTTCATCTTCATATATTAAAAAAAATTACTTACATGAGTAAATAGAAGAGAAATGTGAAAAGAAATGGGAATACTTGAAGACTAGCACAAGTCCTGAAAGCGAGGACTAAAGTGTGCTTCACTCCAATTGCATCAGTATTAGCAACTCTGAAAAGAAAGAATGTTTGTAATATTGAATGAACCTCTGCAGTGATGTTAAGGCCAAATATTATGAAGGAACTACGGGGAAACTGCAGAGTTAATAGAACTGAATTGAAGCAAGGATTTTCAGAAGTGACTTAATCTGAGGCTTGAAATCTGAAAGAACTTTAATCCTTGTTGAGAAACTGTTGGCTCCCTTCACCCAAACATATTTATATAGATATTTAACTGATTTCACTAGTGAACAAGCTAATGTATTCTAGAACAATTTATTTTAAAATGTGAACTGTAAAATTATGCTACAAAGTTTATTAAACTTTCAGGTGTTACATTTTGACATACTCAGATCTTTCCTTTAACAATGACAGAATGCTACACAAAAATACTGCATTTCATCTGGTGCAGGTCTTTATCTTATCTTGACAGATTATTGTTGGTTAAATTGTAGAGCTGACTTAAAGGCAGGACTCTTCAAGGGAGTGAGAAATTAAGGCTTCACCAAATGGTAATAAAGCTATTAAAAATGCAAACAGAAAACAGCTACACTGTACAGGTTAGACAGCTAATCCAAACTAGCAGTTTAAAAAAGCAGAGCAATTACACTTTTATTTAAATGCAAGGAATATGAGCAAGAATAGAATGAGGTGCCTTGTTTAAATGCATTCTTTTGAATATTTATTAGAAATAATACATGTAGTTAAGCCACTTATCTGATTTCAGTGAATAAGTAAAATGAAAAAGATCAATTTTCATAATTATACTAAAGAAGTCTGTCTTTCATAAAAATCTCATTAATAACACCATTATTACTGAAGAAATATCTCCGTATTATTATTGTTATTCTAATTATCAGCAAAATGCTACTGATAATGTTGTCATAAAATTCCTTTTTAGTATCCTATTAAGGAAGATAGACTAAGTAGTGGTTTAAGTTAAATCTAGATACTAAGTGGCATTTAGGAAAAAAAATATTCTTTGTGTATTTAGATAAAATACATTATGTGTATAATTACATAAATTACTTCAGGTTTGGGAAACAAGAGGTATATAGATAATGCTTATGTGCAAATGTATTTTTATATCTATAGAACTATACAGTCAGCTTGGAAGGAAACATATTGAGACATGCAAGCAGAGTAACAAAATGTTGCCTGAGGACAAAAATAGTTTCTCGGCAAAATTTTAACAGACATTTTCACTTATTTTTCATCATAATTATTAGAGGGCCTGTCAATCCTCACTATTTTTTAATACTCATCTGGATTTATTAAATTGCTAAAGATCTGGTGATCCTCTAGATATTAATATTAGAAAGGGCATATTACCTTGCACAGGAAGGAAATTTTTGCTGCTTGTATCCCTCTTCCAGCATGACTCAAAACTAGGCCAGTGTGGGCTGTGGCACAGAGGAGGGAGCAGGAAGGATTTTTGGAGCTGGAACCTGACAGTTCATTCTTACGGCAGACAAGGACCTGGACAGCCAACATGGCTAGAGAAGAAGAGAATTTGTTCCTGCCATGTAGTTCTCAATACATGGGCTGGCACCTTGTTGAGGATCAGCAGGCATGGAGACCAGAACCTTGGCCAGATAAACAGGACAGCAGTTTCCCCATCCAAAAAGCTGACTAAGAAATAATAGCTGTGCTAGCAGCTGAAGTCAATAAAAAACAGGTATGCAGGCTTCCTTGGGAGGTCCAAGGCTGTGAAGAGCTGTCTGAAGCAGGAGGCATCTGGAAGATGAAGGGAGAGTTGAAAATGTTGCTCAGGCAGTCTGCTGCCCTGCTGCCCTCTCTGGGCTCTCACACCATGCAAAAAGAAACACGCCACTGGGGTGTAACAATCCTGGAACCCATATCTCTGGAAAGATAATGTAGGAAGACATATTCAGGTTTATGAAACTATAGTTTTTCACTGATTTAGATGGTTCTGGCGATTTCTGGTTCTGCGTTCATAGCCACAGCAACTTAAATAATAGAGGAAACAAATTAATTTGACAGTACAAGAAGATGCTGGTGTGTGGGAGGCAGTGAAAAGAGTAGACTAAAGGACACTTTTCTGGCCAGGTCTTGATTATTGATCTACTCTTATCCTTAAATGCACAAAAACACGAAGGGCAGTGATTGGAAGAATGGCTGCTTACCATACCACTGATTAAGCAATACCTGCAGGCATGATTAAGGAAGATCTAAGCAAAAATGCAAGGCTTTTCATGAACAGGGTTAGAAAGAAACACATTCTATAGCAGATCATAGACTGTTTTTCTCTTGATAGGTATTATTTTTTTTTTGTTAATTGGTATCATGTTCTGAAAAAAGCCCTGGCAGGTAAAATTTATGTGTCTAGAACTTGACTACCTTCTCTTGTATTAAAACACTTAGAGAAAATTCATTTATCTGAGTAGAAAGAGTCAGGTAACTTTCAGAAACAACTTCCAGGGTATTGCAATCACTGGATGCAATAGAGATAGTTGTGCCTATACCAATGTGTCACAAGTGGCATTTGCCACTATGCATGAGAGTTAAAGCAAACAGAAACAGCTTTTATCACAGCAGAATGTCATGATCTGCACTTAGGGTTCAATCTTTCCATCGACTATGTGGGCAAAAATTGACATGCTTCAGAGAGTAGGATTGAATTCTCCACTTGTTTTAGAAAGTGTTCTAAAAATAAAATCAATATAGGGAGTTGTAAAAATAACTTTTTTTTTTTTTTTTACTTGCTAGGGAGAACTGCATAAATTACAGCCTTATTTTCTTCTACTTGAGAATTATGTAAGTTGTACGCAAAGCTCAAAATAATTTTACACAATCACTGTGCTTTTGCATCTGTGTGTCTCTAGTGATTTCTTTTTTCCTCCTTTTTTACTTTCCGCCTTTCCCTTGTTCTCTGTCCTCCACTCTCTGTCTCTCCATGACTCAGGAAAGCACACACATGCACACACTCCTCAGAAATAAGGGCATATTCCATAGACAACCCACGATTTTCATGCTTGAAAGTATTTCTGTGGCTTCTAGTATGATTTTTCTCAGCTTTGATGTATAACCACCTACCACTGCAGGACAAATTGATTTCAGTTGATCTCTTGGGCACACACTTAGGGCAGGTTTCACTTAGTCAATCTCAGTCTCCCTCCCACTGTTTGGACTTACTGTGGATACTTTGTAAACAGTGGCTACTTTTAAGGAGAAAGGATACAAATGAAACAATAATAGCAGTGCATACTCTTCAAGACAAGAACCATCTCCTTTTCTCTAGCACTATTTCAGTTGCTATGACAAAGCAAATCATAATTAACTAGGGACCCAAAGATTCCTCACATTCCAGCTAAATCCTGCAATTTTTCTGTCCAAAAACTCTCACTAGATTTTCTTAGCAAAACTGTTAAATCTACATAACAGTGAAGCTTCTGTCCCCAGTCTCCCCAGGAACACGAGCTTCCTGGGGCTGTGTGTGCAGTTAAACCTGCATTCACAAAACCAGCAACAAAACTCACACTAACCCAGGTGTGCTCCCACCCTCACAGTCCTCGATTATGTCGTCCCAAAGCCACACATCACCCCTTTCAATCACATGAAATTTGTCTGCACAGTTGGGCATATGGGTGCTTTACAATATTCTTTTAGTCTAACCCAACTGCTTTAATTGGTGTGTCAGAACCTTTATTGTTGTAATCACTCTTCTCCCAAACGTTCACACTAACAAATTGTTCAGCCTTGATGTGCTGTGTACTCACTAAAAGGAAAACCTTGTTTTCTTCTGGAGATGGTACTTCAGAAATGTGACAACGTAGAAATGTAGAAATGTCTTTTGATGAGTTGAGTGTCTTGTTTGTGACTGTATCTCCTACATAAAGCTCTACCTGCTTTGTGTTTTTTCTGTGACCAGTCCTCAGGTTCTTTTAAGGCTTGCATTCACTGGTTAGTGTGTTAGATTCTCTTCTCCATTTCCTTTTCTTCTCCTCACTTCTTCTGTCCTTCCTTCTTTCCCTTTTTTCCTTTTCCATATTCATGAGAATCTGCCCTAGTGCTGATCTGTAAGTCATCAACACCTGAAAGACATCGAGGTGTCCAGAGAAGGGCAATGGAGAGGGTGGAGGGCCTGGAGCACAGATCCTGTGAGGAGTGCCTGAGGGAGCTGGGGTTGTTTAGCCTGGGGAAAAGGAGGTTCAGGGGGAGCCTAATCCCTCTCTACAGGAAGCAGTCATGAGCTGGGTGTCCGCCTCTTCTCCCAAGAAACAAGCAATAGCACAAGAGGAAAGGGTCCCAAGTTGTGCCAGGCTCTAGGCTGGATATTAGGGAAAAAACTCTTCGTGGAAATGGCTGTCAGTCACTGGAACAGGCTGCTCAGGGAAGTGGTGGATTCCCCATCACTGGAGGTGTTGAAAAGATGTGTAAATGTGGCACTTGGGGACACAGTTTAACCATGGACTTAGCTGTTTTGGGTTAACGGGTGCACTAGATGATCTTGAATATCTCTTCCAACCTAAATGATTCTGTCATTCAGTAACTCAGGTAGAATACTTTGAAAAAAGAATTCCCAGAAAAATACTTGAGATATACCTATGCATTCAAATGTTACCTTTTCACATTTCAATGAGCACAAACACAAATAAGGTTTACAGCAGGTATTCATTCTGCAATGAGCTCAGAAATCATCATCTCTGTACAAAAGTGCCACAGCTTCCTAAAACTACTTTTATGCATGAAAAATTTGATTTGTTAACTTATAATTTTTTTTTAGTTGAAGCAAAACATTAGTGAAATAATCTGCAGGAAATCACTGCAAAGTGATTTGTGATACATAATATCTACCAGTGCTACTGAAAGTGAATGTTCTTTGGGACAGATTGTGACCAGCCATCGAGAATTTCAGGAGAGAAACTGCAGGCTACAGCAGCAACATTTTTCTTTCTTGAAGTTATCCTTTTGTGATATCTGACGGCTGTGTCTCTGTTCCCAGGACAGAAGGAAAAAGATTCAGGAAAAAAAAGATTTTGTAAACCATTGGATGTTAAACTAAGACCAAAAAAGCTACTCCAGTCAGGCCGGACTCATAACTGCTCCTGCTTTGCTCCAAGGAGCGAAACTGGCCCTTTGGAATGAACTGAGCTCCTCAGATGCACAAAGAGAAGCACTCACTTCAAAGCATGTTTGCGTTGACAAACAGCCCCTTGAAAGTCAGCCATGTCCATTAATGTCCACAGAGAACACACCTGTAATTCTCTCTCCACCAGTATTAGCATGAATTAACTGCAGTGGCTTGTTTCCTTTGATTTCTAAATCTGATGTAACCTTTAAACCCCAAAGCTTTTATTTGTTCTTTTACGTGTTTCAGGTTCTCCACAACAGTTTCTGTAAATTTTGCCATGGCTCCATACATAATTTCTCTCCACACAAAGCTGTTGTTTACTTAACATTATGCAGAAAAACATATACCCCATCTCTCCAGGCTCTCCACCCTAATTTCTCTCCTGATATTGGACGTGTATTATGACTTTTATTTCTATTTGCTACTTTAGGGGAAGGATATGTTTATAATTTTGACAATGCATATGCTTATGGTTAAAGGATATTTTCTGTTTCCAAGTAGGAAGGTAAATAACCGTTTTCAGTTGCTACTTATTAAGTAAAATTGTAGCTAGCAAATGGCCAACTTTAGCCATTTTTAAATCTAACCATTCAGTTAGCATGGCATTCCCATCTAGAAGATATTTAACCTTTAGAAAAATTACAGAAAAAAATGGATATATGGGAAGGAGAGAGAGGGGACAGAATGATTCATAGAAGGAGTCATGGCTCCTGTGGAGCTATTCTTTGTTTCACAACACAATCTGTGCTGTAATCCTGTCTGCTCAAAAAAGAGTGTAAAAGCCTCTGTTATTTCACCCCTCATTTACATGGTAAGAGTGTGTTTTGATCTCCAACTGCTGAACAAAGAAAATACAGTAGCTGATGCTCTTAATTTGACCCCTTCCTTTATAAAAAATCATGTTACTGTAAACATTAACTCTGCTAATAGTCCTCAGAAACACTGCTTTTTTTCTTTGCTGTGACAAACGTCAACCCGCCTTGGCTGTGAGATTTGCCCTCCTTCGAATGTCCAAGATTCTCTTACAGGTTCCTCTTTCCCACAGTGCAGCTGATGAGCTGACCCAGCATGTGCACACTTGCTGCATTCATGGCATGTCATCTTCATTGGCTTGGAGCTACTCAAGCCATTAGGTCTTGTGGAGGAATGTGGTTCTTTTAGGTGCATAAACTTCACAGAATCACAAAGAGTTTATGGTTCTAAGGGACGTCCAGAAACCGGTCCAACACTCCTTCTCTAGCAGGAACATCTAGAGCCAGTTGTCCAGGACCACACCGGGACAACTAACATATCTCCAACGGCAGAGACTCCACAAACCCTCTGGACAACCTGTCCATGTGCTTGATCATCCTCACTATAAAGCATTTTTTTATATATAAAAGGAGCCTCCCCAGTTTCAGGTTGTGCCCATTGTCACTTTTCTTGTCACCACTGAAAAGAGCTTGTCTCTGTCCTCTTTACACTTTCTATTCAGATATTTTTTTTGTATGATCCCTCTGAGCCTTCTCCAGGCTGGATAGTTCCAGCTCTCTCAGCCTGTCATCATATCAGAGGTGCTTCAGCCCCTTAATAATTTTCATGGACATTCATTGGAATTCCTCCAATATGTCTGTGTCCTCTTGTACTGATGCTCTCTCTTGGAGAGCCCAGAGCTGGACGCAGCCATCCCCCTGTGCTGAGGACAGTGCCACAAGTGCTGAGAAGAATGAGAAGAATGATCACATCTGCCGACCCACTGGAAAGCAATACCTGCTCTCCAGCTGAGCAACACCCAGTGTGCACTAATGCCTGGGGCATTTCTCTCCTCAGGTGCAGAACTTTTCACTTCCCCTTGTTGAACTTCATGAGGTTTTTGGCAGCTCATTTCTTCAGCCTGTCAAGGTCCCTCTGAAAGGCTGCATGGCATATCAGTCAACCTTCCCAGTTTTGTGTCATCTACAAATTTGCTAAGGGTGCACTCTGCCCTGTCATCCAGATCATTAATGGAGATGTTAAACAAGATTTGATCTCTGGGGTACACCTCTAGTAAGAAGCCTCCAACTAGACTTCATGAGACTGAACACCACCCTCTGGGCCCAGCCATTAGATCCAGTTTTGAATCCACCTCACTGCTTGTTCATCTAACTCATAATGCAACAGTGTTGAAAGCCTTTTTTAAGTTCAGATAGAAAATATCCACTGCTCTCCTGTCATTTACCCTGACAGCCATTTCAGCATAGAAGGTTATCAAGTTGGTCAAATATGACTTCCCTTTGATGAAGCCTTGCTGATTACTCCTTGGTAACTTTCTTGTCCTTCAGGTGCCTGGAAATTATTTTCAGGATGGTTCCAACACCTTCAAAGGGATGAGTCTGAGCAGCCTCTAATTTCCTGACTCTTTCCTCCCTTCTCAGAGATTGGAGTGGTATTTGCTTTTCTCCAGCCTTTGGGAAGTTCTCCCAATTACCATGACTGATATAAGATCATTGAGAGTGACCTCACAATTCATAGTGACAGCTGCTGGTTCCTCAGCACTTGAGTGTGTATCTCACCAGGCCTCACAAACTTGTGTATGTCTGGTTTGTTTAAGTGCTCCAGGATCTGCTCCTCTTCCACCAAAGGGTACATTTTTCTTGCTCCAGCCTTTTCTCTGGTCTCTTAGACCTGGGATTCTTGAAGGCTGCTCTTACTAGTAATGGCTGAAGCAAAGAAGGTAGGAAGTACCTCATGTCCTGCGTTACCACATCCCCAGTCTTCAGCAGTGAGCCCACATTTTCATTAGCCTTCCTTTTTTGTACTTATAGAAGCTCTTCTGTTGCCTTTGCCATCCCTTACCACATTCAGTTTTGGTAAATCTGACTGTGACTTTTTTCCACTGGATTCTGAACTAATACATTGGGTTTCTGCAGCCCAGATGAAGGGTGATGAAGTGTTAAAAGAACACCAAGACCCAGAGGATGGTGTTCTCTATTATCACGTCTAACTGCAGACCTGGAGAAGCATCAGTTGAAGAGAAGGTACTGCTAGTGCTGCTACCCAGACACTGATTGTCAGCCTGAGAACATCATTGAACTCAGACAAGAGCTTGTTGGGATAGATGAGCTGGATATTAAGAATGTAGGAGCTGTCTTTAAGTCTGTTTAAGTCATGAAGACTGTGACACTAGACACTAATAGTCTAGTTTTACTCCCATAACATGGCCACCCTGACATCTTTACTGTCTCCATTCTAGTTCACACCCAAATCCCTTCTCTATTAAGTTACTTCCTGTGGAGGGAAATCCTAGTGCAGCTGATAGGCCAGTTTGCTGAAGGACACATGACAAATAAGGCACCTGGCTGTGGCTAATTCTGCCTTGAGCAATCCTGTAAACTCTCCCACACATCTTTGAACAACCTGGCATCCCCATGCTATCATGGCCCCTCCCATGTCACACATCACTCTTTGTCAGCATCATGCTAGAGAACCTCTCTGCTGTAGGCTCTGACCTGCTTTACACTGAAAAGTCACTTTACACTGAAGTCCACAAAATTCTGTGAAGAGTAATGTCTCAAAGTCACCAGCAGACACCTGGATTAGGCCAGGGCAGCGGAGTCACCAGCCAGCCTCACAGGGGTCCCAAGAACTCCCACCAGTGCACTCCCCAGAAGGTGTGGATATAGCATAAAATATAGACTCTTGTGTTTGTGCATTTTAGTTCATACTGTTTTTCTAATCGGCAATAAATATAACTGGAAAAAGAAGAAGAAAATAAAACATCATCAAAGGAAACTCACACATTGTCCTGTAGGTATTTAAGGGGCAGGGTCCCTACTTTGGAGCATGGTGATTGAAGGCACCCAGCACTGACAAAGGGACTAGAGCTCACTCAGCTGGGTGCTGTGGGAGATCCCTGTGAATTCAGGGGAGGGAAGAGAGCTGATCTCCAAAGACTGTGTGCTGCAAAGGCAGCTGCCCAGAGATGCCACAGAAGAAGAGATCTGCCTGAGCTCCTCGATTTTTCTGCAGGCAGACACTTCTGCAGCTTCGACTTCAAGATTAGGCTCTCTTTGAGGAGTAGATATTCCTGACAAAAATTGTTTTGTTTATTTTTGAGAAAGAGAATTTGTCTTCTATTCTGGAATTAGGTGGTGTTTAGATTACTTTGAATGTATTTAAATCATAAAGTAGCTCAGTCAAGTGATTAGTCACCAAAATTTCCAGACTCAGGATTTTTATAGATTATTTTCAAAGCTAACTCAAAGCTAACAAACTGAGGTTGAATAGTGAAGTAGACTGTTTGGGACAATTACTGAGGAATAGAGAAAAAATAGCCTTGGACACCCCAAAACATTGTCTAAAGCATTAGGCTAGTCACTGGAGGGCAGAGCCATGATTGATTGGTTAAATTCTGATTGTTTCTTAATTTAAAACAGACATCCCCTGTGATTATTTGGTGGCTTGAAGAATGTTGTCGGGTTTCACATTTATGTACTTGTGTTACATTCACACAGTACCGAGGGTGCTATTACAGAACAGTTGTCATTGTAATATATCTTCTGAAAACTGGCAGTGGACCTCTGATGAATGAAGAAGCACTGGCAATGTCAAAATGAGGTAGTAGCTTCTTATCTTAATATGTAACAGTCTGATGTCAACTATTTCTACCCCTGTTATCCAAATAGGTTTGACAGACTTACTTTATGTTTTTCACTTAATTCTTCTTGAAGTGGATTTTATTATTCCATTTGTATTAAAATGCTGTACAGTTCCCTATCTTCATTGCTGTATAAAGAGAGAGGTTTCTTATTTATGAATTTAAAAAGATGTATTACATTTCTATTCCAGACAAAGTACTGACAAGTTTATGAAAATGAAGAAGGTAAGAAAGTTGCACCCTGTATCAAGGTCAAAGTAAGTGGTATCATAATTTCAAAAGTGTCAATAATTTTATATGTATGTTATGGTGGTGATAAGTTTTCCTCAATGTATATGTCCTACTAATGGTGTTTTTCACCAGAGAGATGTATTAGAATTGTCTTCTAAACATAAATTACTTTTCCCCCGTCAAGTTGGACTTGTCTCCACTAAATTCCTTTAATTGCTCAACCAATCCTACAGTATCTTCTTCCATTTAAGAAACTTTCCTCTCTCTCTGACTGATCCTCCATCAGACAACTCATCTAAAGCCTTCATATCTGGGCAGGAGAGGAAGATAAAGCTGGGCCAGCAGCACCTGCAAGAGGAACACTCACCTCTCCTCGTGTCCTGAATTTGCTGCTGCTTCTTGTTCATTTGTCAATACCACAGCAGAAGAGCCCCACGGTGGCAGCTGGAACTGTAATGGGGAGGCTCTTGCAGGGATCTAGATGTGTCCTTCCCATATCAGAAGACCCAGAGGGATCCATAGTGTGTGACAAATGTTTGTGGCAATCTCAAAAGTGTAGCCAGTGTCAGCCTTCTGAGTGTGCAAGGCAGGTCCTTACAAAATAGGGTGAATTTTGCTGCGGTCCCCACATCTTTTCCCTTCCTTGGTATGGGGTTCCATGCAGTGGTTCCTATTTCTTGTCTATAAATTGGAGACTGGACCAAATGTAACTCAGTTCGTGTACGTGGTTTTAGATTACCTCATGGTTGTAGTTTGCAAGGGAGTGCAGTGAGGAACAGGACCACTGAACAAAGATCCTACTGAACACCAGAAAAAGACTTGGTAGCTCCACATTTATACAAAAGTCACAAAAATGTGTGGGCATCTTTTTCATAACCATGAATTCCCTCAGAACCTCTCCCAAAAGGTCTGAGGAGCAAAGACCTGGTCATGTTTTTCAGAAGGAGATTTTACATGAATGTGTCACATATAATTGCTTACATTAGTAGATGCCATTGGCATGTGTTTATATAATTATATTTTATACTTTTTTATTATATAATTTATAACATTTATTAATAATTTAATGACTCAAAAATGTGAAAGATGTGCCAGAAAAAGACCAAAGAAATCACAGTATGTTCCTTTCCCAGAATAGCACGAAGACTGAATTGAAGGCGAAAAGGAGCATTGGGACCGTGGATCTAAGAAGAAAATCATATAATGAGTCCCATCAATGAGACATTGACAACTTCCTCAGCTGTCCTTCCTTATGTGTTCTTCTTCAAATGGAGAAGAATTAGGAAAAAGAACCCAAATACATAGACATTCTGGGAAATAATATTCCCGATATAAAGTCTTATCTCAGAGACTCAATATAAGTGCTTATGAAGAAGAAAAATTTAATGAATATTGGATCTGATGTCCACTGGAGAGCAGAAAAGAAAGGAGACAACCTAGAAAACAGATGGAAGAAGACCTGGTGATTGGCAGCAGATTTATTCTTTGATAGTTTCCAATGTTACAATTCAGTTTTTTTCTCACTGGAAACAACTCAGCCATCTTCACCAAAGGGGGAAAAAAAGGGAGTGTGTTTTGAGGAAAAAAACATTGTCTGATGATCATTCTGACCAACCTCATCAGGGAGGTGATAGCCAAGTGATGCTGATCCTCTTCTGAACTGATAGGTGACAGACATGAGTCAAGACATATAGACTGAAGAAGGGGTCAGATAGGTGAAGCAATTGAGAGAGAGGACTTTCAGAAAACAGAAAATATATCACTATCAGAGTAACGGGCATGTAATAAAAGAAAACATCATAGTATGGAATATAATATCACCTTGTTGGAAATGACTATTTTAGTCTCAGAAAACACATATAAATGGGATCATAAGAAATATGGCAGTGTTTGTTGAAAATCTGAGCCTTTAAAAGGTGAATCAGGTGAAGAGACAAAGCCACATTTCTAGGAAGCCTCAGTGCATTGCAGAGACACAAAGATGCTTGTACAGCCCAGTAAAACTGTCTGATGGACTATAATAGAGACTGCTAGGGAGTGAAGGGTACTTAGCAGAAAAAAGTGTCAGCATTCTGTCATGCAGTAGATGTCAGGAGAACTGCAGTTGATCCTCAGAATACATTTTAAGATAACAGAAAAAGCAGTGATTATGCAGGTATATTAAAGAACAGGGATAGCAGAAAGTTCTGAACTGTTTTGGTCTTTTTGTACTTGCGAACAGAGCATAGAAGCATTTGAGAATAAGACTTTTTGTAATGCTACTGAATGAAAATGAGCATTACATTTGTCCTAAGCTTGTGACTTCGCATCATAGACTCACAGGAACAGCATATCAGAAAAATTATTTGTTATTCCTGCTGACTTTCAAAGAGCTCTTCTAAATTTCCAATAGAATTGAAGGCCCAGGAATCTTGAAGCTTGAGCTAGCTAGGCTTGTTCTTGCCTACAAAGAAAAAGAGATTCTATTTCCCAGTGGGAAAGCAGAAATTAATTCATAATTCCAACCCCCTATTTATTAGTTCCACTCACCAGTAATGGACAAGAAACAAATCCGTGTGACTTGGGGGACTGGTTACTGTGGGAGAGCATTAGGCATGAATAGTGAAGGCACAGATCCAACATGCAGTGGGCTGAAATTGGCTGAAATATGTTCCCAGCAAGTATTTCTTGAATACTTATAAGTAACAACAAAATACAAAACCCCCTAAACTGTTCCAATCGTTTTGTTAATGATAATAGCCCATCATTTGGTGAACATACTGTTTGCCATCAACTGTTTGTCCATCCCTCCTGCTGATGGAAGAGAGCTCTGGCTGAGTGGACAGATGTTTTTTCTGCTAACTTTGACAACCCTTGGGTCCATGGTCCTTGACCAGAGGAACTAATTAAGTAGTAAAATCAGCTCTTTGTAAGACAAGAAGAAAGAAAGGGTAGAACTACTGAGGAACATGAGGCACTGATTAACCCACAAGTGTTTCCTGTATAATGCAAATCATTAAAGCTTAATGGTCCCTGAGACTAATAAACTAATAAAACAGAACTGTAAATATAACAACAATATCACAAATCATATATGAATCCTACAGGATCTTTTTTCTTTCTTCATTAATTATTCCATCTGGAAGAATAATTTATTTAACTTCTTATTTACAAATCTTTAAATTTTGATTCTATACATTTCAACTGAACTTAGCTGGCAGGTTCTTTGTAGCATGGGTAATAGTAAAAAGAAAATAACAAAATAGCTCTCCACAAGTACTGAAATATGGAAAATGTGCCAGAATTAGCACAAATGCAGACTACAATCAGCCTAATATTAAATGAACACTCACTGTATCTTTCCTCTGCCTGTTAAACTACTAATTGATGTGCTACTGATGAATAAAAGGGCTGGCATTTCAGCCATGAACTCACTTCACTGCTGCAGTTTACTGAGAGCCCCAAGCTGCTGAGCTCATTACAGATCCCTTCACTGAACTGGCTTTACAGGCAATTTTGTGAAGGGGCAGCATCAGAGCTAGCCCACTGATTGGGACTCCATCGGCTCAGCAGGGCTCCAGGAGTTCAGGGGAGAGAGCACAGCACTGAGCTAAAAATACGTCTTTACCTCTGCAGTGCCAGGAAGATTGCCTGGCTGAGCTAATTGGGAGGGACCTGGAGATCTGGGTGGTATTTTAGGCTAATCTCGAGGTGGGACCTCTGCAGCGTGTATGCGGCTCTGAATATAATCTCCTTCGGCACCGTCATTTATACCATGGCAGGCATTTGTAATCAGAACCACCCTTGATTGACTCATGGCTGTCGCTGCACCTTAGACTCATCTTGCAGGAGTGAGGGGGGATGAGGGAAAGTGAAATGGCTGTGCACTGAACACAGTGAAATCTTAATGTGGTGTTGAAATTATAAAATGGGACAAATTGCCCTGGCAGGACAAGGGTTTAGTAGGACTGCTTAGACATATAGTCCTCTCTCAGAAACTGACTGTAGATTTGCACAACAGAGAGGGTTTTCTTAAGCCCTCTCTGCTGAGATTTATTTATCAGTCCTGTCCTCCTTCCCTCTGTAATCTTATTTTTAATTCTCTGAACAACCTAGTCCTGATATCAGGTATCTCACCTGTATCTAAAGCCCAAAACTCCAATGTTTGAAATCTGGGGTGTTCAGAGGAGTCTGTGTTTCTGCTCATCCTTCATGGACTTGATAAGGCAGAAGGAAACAGGAGAGAGAAAAACAGGAGAAGTGTAAGAAAGAGTGACAGACTGAAAGCATGCATAAAACCAACAAAAGCAGAAGCAAAAAGTCTGACAGAAAGAGCTAGAAAAAACCCAGAGTCGTGGGAAATATTAAGCAACTAAGCATTCTTGATTAAGTAACACACTGGACTACTTTGTTTTTTTGTTTGTTTGCTTGCTTGTTTGTTTGCATGCTTGCTTTAACAGATATACAGCTTTATAGGATATTGCTTATATTGCTTGTTTTACTGGTAAAATATATAAACAGAATATGTCATTCCTCCATTTTTTTTATTAGGTAACTCCATAAAATACAAGCATGATTAGGTGAGAAGTGCCAATTGCTCATTTATTGCATGAAATACTTGTGCCATTGACCAGTCTACCAGCTCTCAATCACAGGCTGAAATACCAAAAGTAAGTTTTATAAATCTCTTTACGTGTTACTGCAACATTTTAATGAAAGAGTTGCAGTGGGGTTTTTACAGCATGTATGAATTATAACAGTAAAATTACTCAAAGAAAATGCAAATTCGATTAATTTAAATGTGTTATTTTTACCCCCAAGTAAAGTGTATCATTTTCTTGCACAGCATCAGTCCTCCAACCATGCTGCTGCAGTGATCTTAACATTGGACATAAACACCAGGCAACCTCCCAAGAGAAAGATGAAGAATGGTGCCCTCACCCAAAGCAAGATGGAAAATTCCAGGATATTGAAGCACACTTGTAAATCAACTAAATGAGAAGGTTTATAGATTTTGAAATGGCACCTCTTTTCAGGCTGCTACATCTCTGTTTAGAAAGCCCAATGAAGAGATTGAAGTCTGTAAGTGCTGAAGGCACAAATACCTTTTATTTTCCCACTAAGGCCCTGTACCTAAAGCTCTAGCCCTGAAGTAACCATTAATATGTTGCTTTTTGGTTTTTTACAGTTGTTTCTAGTTATTTCTAATGCCTTTAAGACTAATATAATTCTAGTAAGAACTTAACACAAGCCACTGTTCTGGGTTTAAAATCGTCTTAATTCTGCACAGCTGCTCAAGAACACCTGGCTATGAACCTAGAGGATGTTGGAAAGATTTCAGAGGAGAACAAGTAGCATGGTTAAAAGACTGGAAAGCATTATTGGCAGAGTATGCAGAAGAAAGGGAAGATATTCAGCCTAGACAAATCATATTAAAGCCCATGTTAAAGGATGACTTGCCCATGTAGTGTGTGTATGAGGCAAAAGGACGGCTGTAGAGGACCCTTCAGTCTATCAGGAAAAGGTATTCACATTACACTGTGCCTGAAAGTTCCAGCTAGGCAAATTTTTGCTTTAAGAAAGGTCAAAATGGTCAATGGTCATGACAATTAAAAAAATTGTCTACTCATAGTTGTGGTGAATTTTTCATCCTTGAAAATTCTCCAGATAAAACAGGTTTCTAAAGCATATTTAGTTTTAACCACAGGCATTTGATTTGAAAACAGAATTAAGACCAGAGGTCTAACACCTATAGATCTAACACCTATATTTGCTACATCTATAAAATATAATGCAAAACAGAGCATGATATTCCATTTTACTGTTCAGTTAAATTCCATCCAGAGAGCCGTTGGCAACATTTTGTCCAAGGTTTTGCACAAAGCTGTCACTGATGCAGAACAAGAGAAGGGAAATGCAGGTACATCCTGATTTCAGATCTACAGAAAAGAGTGTAATTGACTTCAGTGGGAGTTGGTCCAAGGTTTTACTGAGGATTTGAGAAAACAGAAACATTTTTTCTCCTGGCCTCATACGTAAGTGGGTAAAGGTTTAGAATATTTATAAAGGCTTAGAATCCTTCTAATTACCATGGGGTTTATTGTGTCAGGCAGATAAATTTTCTGTGATCTCTCAGGTATAAAGTTAGGAATAAACTTGGGTATTTCAGAAGAAGAGATTCAGCCCTATCATCAAAGCTGAAAGTTATTTTGTCTATAGCAAATTATCTAGTTTAAATATATTTACAGTGTACAAAATGAGTCCTAGAATTTACTTTTATACATTAAAAAATAATGCTGGGTATGGAAATCTTGTCATTGCTTTTTACCAGATGAGACAAAAGATATACTGCTTCTATTTCTGCTTCCCTGATCACATAGGGTAATTCACTAACTTAAAATTTTGAATGTTATATTCTTTTGATTGAATGTGGTTCTGAAATCTGTGTTTTTACCAGAGATATGGGCTCAAATTTCTGGACCTGCAAAAGCCCAGAAGATAAGGGGCCAATGTGCATGTCCCAAACACTGATAGCTGGCAGCTGTGGAGCCAAACAAGGGTTGTTGGTAAGCACAGTCTGTGAGAAGGAACAGGATGTGGCTGAAAAAAAATGAACCATATGAAGGTTAGGGCAGCACTTTTTTGGACAAATACCCTTGTTCTGACTCCTGGGGAAGGGTACAACAAGCAAGTGCAAGAATGAGGTTGAGAGGCAGGCATGGCCTGTTGACCAAAGGCCAACACAGTAGGGCAGGATCAAGGCCACAAAAGACCCTGAAGCCCTCTTACCCATTTCCAGAAAGGTCTAGCAGAATGAAATGCCCATGTCAACTAATTTGTGTAGCAAGTGAGAAACTTAGCTCCAGGTTGGGAAAACTTGTGGCCCTGTTAAGCCAGGGCAGCATTCCCTCAGGACCCTGGGAAACTCATCAGCTGTATTGACCCTGGAGCCAGGTCTTATGAACTTTCTTCTTTTCCTTTCTTCCCTTCTTTCTCTCTTTCTCTCTCTCTGTTTAATCCCCCTCTCTTATCTTTGACCCTACCCATTATTCAAAATGCACCACTGTGTGTTTGTGCAGTAGGATAATGGACTTACATACTGATTTCCAGGCAATGTGTATAATTTACTAATAAAACTTAGTAAGTTTTTGAAGACCTTCTGGCTTCTGTGGTTCCTTTTTGACCACAGTCATTTATGAGTCTCAGATCCTCCTTCGCCTTTTAAGGTGGGATGCCACAGGACTCTGTAAACATGTATTTTCTATAGGTAAAATTAAAAAAAGGGGTTAAAATATATTTAAAAGCAAAATCTCACAAACTCTTAGATTCTACTGAAACTGTGAACTTTGCTTTTACTGAAGAAGTCTGACTTTTTTAGATTTCACAGTCTCAACTTCTCCTAGCACAGTAAGACAAGATGCATTCATACAGAGAATGACCTGACGAATTCTCTTTAAAGTCATGCTGAAGTGAAATCTGGACAATAAGTCCCAAAGATGCCTAGTATGTAGTGGTAGAAAATAGCATCTTGAATGTATAAGCACATACAAAGCTTGCTTTTTAAAACTGGATCATTGTCTGCTAATGGGACCATGATGAGTTCTAGATGCAAGAGGCTTCTTTTATTAATGCTTTCTAGTACAATACAAAATATAAATCCCATATAAGACTGTTTTACCACTGGGTCCTGCATTTTTCACCCACCTGAAACTCCTACAATGTTTGGAATGCACAAGAAAGATGGGAAGGAGCCATAATACTAAGTGACTGCAGTTCATCTGCCCCGGTAAAGGCAAGACCTGCACATAAAGTTCCCACTCCTGTGAATTATGGGTCATTTGCTCATTAACAAAGTGACTAATCCAGTAGTGAAGAGGATGTCTACTGAAAATAAATTACATTATACTACTGACTGCTGTGATGGATTCTTTATATGCTCTTTATGTTATCTTTCAGAGGAGCCCTTTTACCCAATCCTTGGTGTTGCTGCCATGTTATAAGGAATTTTATCAGAGCAAACAGAAGTCTTCATGAGGCAAAGAAACAATAGAACAAGCAGGAAATAAATAATAACCAGATAACCAGGAAACAGCACTAACACAATAGATGTTCAGTCATTAGTTTAAACTGTCGCATTTGTCCTGAAATGATCAGAAAAAGCACAGTGGAGCTGCAATAGTGAAGTTTACCATAAATCCACGCTTATGCATTTTGAAGACCACTTCAGCAGAGTTAAAGGAATAAATAAGGATATCAAGGGCTAAAGTTGATGTTGGAAGCAGGTGAGCTAGGAAACATTTCCAAGCATTTATGGCCATTTATGATGACCTAACACTAGCACAGTAAACTAGATGGGATGCTCAATCATGATGGGGTTTCTTTCCCCACAGGTTGTCTTCCCAGGTGGAGTTTAATGAGGCAGCCCTGCTCAGCCATTTCAGCCCTCGTAAGTGGCATAAAATAGTTCCAACACATTGAAAGATCTTTCTGCCACTGATAAAATTTTATAGGTTATAGGTCATTTAACCAAGCTACATTCATTCTGGATATTCAAATTCATACTATTCATGCAAACACCGTAAACTCAGAAAACTAGGGTCATTTATGACAAGAATTTTTTTATAATTTAACCTGTTCAGTGCATACAGGATGAAGAAAAATTATGAGTAGATTCAAGTTTTCATTATTGTCTATTGATGCTTACCAACACAAAAGTATTCTGTTTTATATTTGTAGCATTCTGACTGCTTCTTCCACTTTGATTTCTCTTTTGTACCTCTTTTGCTGGAGATACTTAGAAGGGACTCTACTAGTCTATAAGTAAAACAACCTCTAACAGTGAGCAGCAAAGTTCTGGTTGCTTTGCTTTGGAGCTCTCAGGGTCAAAGCTGAGTTTAATAGGAGCTCATTTGAGTCATCATCAAAAAAACCCAAAAAAACCTTCTTTTTTCCCCCTGGACACATTGCAGTACAAAACAGAGAGAGATCTGGGTTTTCAGTTGCTGTTCTTTATGACCCTCTCTGGTAAGGCTTGCTGAATTTCTATTTATATGCTTAACAACTGGGAAAAGCTCCATATATTACTGCATAAAAAATCCTCCTTCATCACTTTCTTCCAAGTTACACAGAAGCCTTGATCAGTGAAGGTATGGGATTGCATTCCTGACATTTATTGAATAACTATTATTTAAATTATTTTACTTGTTTCAGTGAATTTGTCATACATTGTATTTTACAATAGATTCTTTTTTTGCCTGTTATTTACATAAAAATTTCAATGCTGTGTTGCCAGAAATAAGGCAGTGAATGCATACATGTAAAACTGAGATTCACCAAAAAAATCAAAAATGAGTGGAAATATGCTAGAAAATGCAAATTTTTGTGTTGCTATCAAATTGCATTTATTTGTAAGAAATATTTAAAATTAAAAGTATTGCCATAAAAAGTAACCTTGAACATCTCTGTTCAAGCATTTCTAATTCTTCCCAAGTTAATCCAGTTTCACAGGAAAAGAAAGATGCAGCAAAAATAACCTTTTTCAGCCTTGTGGCAAGAGGCACAGTGGTGTAAAAGCCCTTGAACCGCAGCCCACCAGAAGTCATTATTCAGTGACATCATTCAGGGTTGGATCAAGGCTTGAGCAAAAGATATTTTGAATTTTAAACAGATGTGAGACCAGAATTGAGTTTAATATACAGATACTGTACCAACTGCACTGAAATGTGTCTCTGTGTTTTAGTAAGATCAGAGAACAACTCTATCAGTCAGCATCTGTACCTGTAAAACAAGCTGCTTTTCCAAAGAAATCTGAGTAGCTCACAATTTGCTCCCCAAAACGATTTCATTTCACATTTTCATCAAAGCTGTAATGCAATTAAGAAAAAGAAAATAAATAAATACCCCAAGCAGGTTTTTAGTAGTATTTTTATAGTTCAGAATTCTACTCTGAAAAATGAAGTAGAAAAAACACAAATATACAAATAGAATTAAAATACCTGAAAGTTTGATTTTCCATGGTGTAGACATTATAAAATAACTGACAGGAACTTAAATTTCATCATTATCATGTATTTGTAGAGTTTCTTCAAAAGTTACATTGATAGTTAATTTGAGATTGGTAACTTAGATCACAACACAGTAATTGGTCAAAGTTAAAATTAAAGTAAAATTTGAAAGAAAATGAATCAAGTAATACAATACATGGTGTTGTACTTTTTCCATGGGCAACTCAACTGATAATCTTACAGTGCATGAATTATCAGGGAAGAAATATGGTTTGATTGTACAATTCTGTTACAAAACTGTCCTTCAATTAAGGTGGCAAAGCAATAGGTGCTAGCTTCCCTGGGAATGGTATGTGTGGGGTTTTTTATCTCCCTAGAAGATGTATTCTGCATCAATTTTTATTGTGGCAGTAAAAAAAGCAAAGGTTTTGAATACTGCAGGATGTCTTGTAGTTCTTGACTGCTTTGGAGGACTGTCATTAGTTATATATTACTCATATATATCTTTATATCATATATATTACTCATATATATCAGTAAAATAATTCTTTGAAAGGCCAGAACAAATCCTGAATAAAAAGAGTTAATGCAAACATTTTAAAGTAATTCTGTTCCCTTTCTGAGCATGAGGTGAAATGAAACAGAAGGAGGAAAAGAAAAACCTGTATTTCAGCAGAGAGGAATTCTTGTCTCTTCTGGCATCTCTGCTCTCCAGTAATTTTTAGTCTCATAACAGAGAGTTTTGATCATTTTTCATGACAGACAATTGTTTGGCTATCTTTTCCACGTAATTTTAAACAGAAACTGGAAGAATAAGAAAAACAAGAGAAAACAAAACCTAAACCCTGTATGCTCCATTTGCTGAATATGGTTTTCTTCCCCCAGTGTGTGTGTGTGCCAGATGGCACTGCACTGGACTGGATGATAATAAACATGAAAAACACAGTCAGTGCACGAGCAGAGATATCTGTGGCTGAATGTACCAGGACTAGGGCTGGTAGAAGGATAGGGCAGAAGTTCCAGCTGTGAGGGAAAAGCAAAGTTCAGTTTCTCAAGGGAGGAATTGTTTCCCATCAGTTCTCCCAGCCAAACGTCGGGCCAGTGGTGAAGGAGGTTACCTCTGCTTATGTGAGCACACTGCCTGAAGGGCAGATCTGGGACCATTTCTCTCCCAGTAGAGCCAAGGCCATATTAACCTGAGGTGATGGGAACAGGTTTGTTTCCGTGAAGGGACAAAAAGCTTGAGTGGAGGTGATTAACCCACCTTTGAGCTCTCATCCCTGACATGTGAGGCTGGCAGGCTGCTGAGAAGGGTAAGGTCCAGCTGGCAGCATGAGCTTAGAACAGGGCTCTTGTAGGAGAGGGACATGCCTGGGTCAGCAATGATGACGTGACTTTGTGGGGCCCTGTTTCCCACCCTTGCTCTGTACCCTGAGGACATCATCCATCTCACCACCAGCTGGAAATTGTGGTGGCCACAAAGGAGTCTCCTACCTCTACATAGTCCCATGGCAGCACCTACATGGGAGGCATGACAAGAACTTGCTCCTTTTTGGAGTTCCTCCTTCACAGCATCTTTCTGGAAGTGCTTCAGCAGAGCCAGATGAAGATGCACCCACCTACAGTAACAGGGCATCTGGCCCCTGGCTGTGTGCATTGCTGTTGTCCTCTGGGTTTCTGCATTCAAGTCAGTAAGTGACTTATCCAGACCTGAAGCATGTCCAACACTTCCTAGAACATAGATTTTGGGTGATCCGTTTGTCTAAGAGGTAAAGTTTTGAGGTGCTAGGTGAACAAATTCCTGGCAGAGAAGGGTGCTTACGGTGCATATCATCTCTACTGGAATATTTGTATGAGGCAGATATCAGTCTGAGCTCTTGCATTACTGATTTGACCACAGGGCTGATGAAGTTGAAAACAGGCTTTCTTTCAACATAGTAGTTATCCTTGGAAAACTCTCTCTGGTGAGGGGAAAGATCTTCCAGCCAGAAGATGAAACAGTATCCATGTATTAATTTATTTTCCACTTCCATTCTCTTTGGTTTTCTTTGTTACTCTCATCTTTTACTTCTTATCCACCACTGCATTCTGAAAAGGGCAACCTTAATTTTGGGAAGCCAATCAAATCACAGTCAATGATTATTTAGTTTGAAATAATTTTTAAATAATTCCATCCTTTGCTCTCTTTGTAATTTATGTGATGCTGTTACAGAACGCACTAACCAAGCTAAAGAGCCAATTTCAGGGTAGGAAAGCAGCACTGAAATATTCTTGGTCCTGCAAAGAACATATTTAAGAGTGTCTTAGCTCAGTTCTCTTAGACCAATGAAACTTTCTTCTCTGCTCCCACACGAACACTGAGCAGTCTGCACTGAAGGGTGACCACTGTCATGTGTGACCGCTGTGTCTGTGTCGTAGGCTGTGTCAGAGGCTGGGCAGAATCCATCTCTGTAGGCTCACTGGAGTGAGACTATCCTTGGAGAAGAAGCTTTGGATGCACTAACTCCTGCGAGATAAGAGATTGGGAAGAGGAAGCACAACCCCCAGCTGTTTTAGATATCGGTGCACAGACCTTTGCTCCTTGAGCACAGGCTCCTGACATGAGGGTGGAAGAGAGGGGAGTTTCCTCTGCTCACCACATGGTGATCACAAATGTCACCTACAGACAAAAGAAAATGAAAAGGAACAATAAGTGAAACACGGGCAATGATTTAGTCTCTTGAAAATGCACATTAATCATCTGACAGCCCTCAGCTCTACTGAACTGAAAGTTCCTTTCTCATGGCAGAGCTAACTTTGGGACCAGCGCCGTGAGGCGAAGCTGGAGCAGGGCTGGCAGCAATATTCAGGAGCGACAACTGCATGAGTGTATTACGAAACAGAGTATTCACAAAAACTCCTAACGGACCCATAAATACCCAGCTTAGTTGCTGGTTTAATCACTCGCAAAGACATTGCCTGACTCTTTTAAAGCCGCGCGTATCTGAACTTTTGGAAGCGATTGTGAATAAATACTTCACTGCCTGCTCACAGCGACGTTTCCCCGGCGTTAGCTCATTAGAATGCCTGAGAGAGACCTGACAGAAAATAAGTTAAATGCAACTTAAATCATCATCCGATTCGACGCTAAAAACGCGAAAGGCGAGGCGTTCACCAAAAGGTTGCAAAAGGCGTCAGCTGCACCGCAGTTAGGAGCGGAGGGAGCGGGATGTGAGCGGGCAGTGTGGCTGGGATCCCAGTCCCCAGTTGTGGTGGTGGTACTTTATTTCCTTTTTTCCCCCACACACTTTTCTTTCTTTTTTTTTTTTTTTTTTTTTTTTTTTGGTGACTTCGAAAGATGTCACGGCAAAGTGAAATCTTTGTGGAGGGCTGATCATGCATTCAGACTGTAGAGTTTTCAAAATGTGATGTTTTGCAATGATGACATTAGAGTAGCAACCAAGGGTCCGAGACAGCAACGCCTGCTGCAGCTGGGCTTCGCTTTGAAATGCCCAAGACAATGGGGGCCACTGTTCTTCATCGCTTCGCCTTTCCATTCCATTTGCATAGTCTGTTCTGCCTGATTGACCAGCTTGGGCTGTCCAAGGGACCAGCATTGTTCACAGATCACTTCAAGATGGCACAGATGACAAGATTCAGGTGAGAGATGAAGTGGGATGATTCTCAAATGCCATAAGAAAAAGCTACCCTGGGAACTTTTAGCTCAAGTGAAATAATTCGAGAATTTAAGCAGTTAATTTTTTTTTCAGGAAACCGATCATATTTGGATTTGAGCTACCATGACACACAAATAAGTAATTGGAGGTTTGTGTGTTTCGTAAGTTGTTTTGTTTGTGTTTGGTTGTGTTGGGGGGATTTTTTTTTCTGGGTTTTTTCTTTTTGGTCTGTTTTGTTTTTTTTTTCTTTTCCATCCCAGACCTCGGCTTCCTCAGGCTAGGACGCGAACCCTGCCACTGGAAACCTTCGTGAATAAAAGTTTGCTTAAAAAAGAACAACCAAAAAACCAAAAAAAAATCCAAACCAACAAAAAAAAACAACCAAACAAAAAAACCCCAAACCCCTCCAACTTAAGTCGAATATAAATAAAGCTCATGATAGAGGCGAGTTTTTAAATTCTTTGATGCCTGCTCCGTAACTAAACGCCATAAAGCCCTTTGGACGTGGAAAACCCTCCTGGAAAGGCGAAGCGCGCAGAGCGCTGCCAGCCAGCCCTGCGGCGGCCGGGCGGGACGGCGGCGGCCTCAGCCCGGGCTCCGGCCGGGCAGCGAGGGGAGGCTGGAGCACGCCTCGCTCTTCCCGAAGAAGTTGTAAACTCTCCGCTGGCACAGATTCACGATTGAAATGTCGTGGTTTGGGCTGCTTTTTTTCTATTTTTTTCTTTCCTCCCCACACTCAGGTACTCGAGTAAACACACACACACGGTAGCGCCCCTAAAATGAGTTTCATTTGACACCGATGTTTTGACTTCATCTCAAAAAGACAAAATCTTTGTCGTACAAGTATGTTTTCCCTGGAGGGGTTTCCAGCACAATTTGCTATAATTTCTTTACACCTAACGGAACTGATGGGATCTGAGCAGTAAAACATATTCCCACAGTAGTTTCGCTCTCTCGCTCTCTCTGTTTCCCTCCTGGGGTTCAGCTCACTCTCTAGTATAAATATTGCCAATAATTGTGCTAATACGGTGATTCTCGGAAGGCAGAACCCTCTTCTCCTCGTGTACCAGACCGAAAGCCATGCAACTCCTGCTTAATCTCTGGGTGTATTCTCTCCTAGCTGCTCATCTTTCCCCTGCAGAGACTAATACACTTAATTACATGATTTGCAAGAATTGCCAACAAGGTCCCAGGGGCCGCTAAAGACCGACCGCCGCCCGACGAGTAAGGTGCGTGTCTGTCAGCTGCACGGGCACCTCGAAGGGAAGGCGCCGTCAGCAGGACTTGGTCCTTTAAAATTATCCAAAATTTCAGGCCCTTCTTCACTGTTTCACACACACCCCCCTTTCATGTTGTGTTCCGTTCCCAGTTTGATTTGAGGGGTGCCGTTGTCCCCCACTCCCCCTCCTCCCGAGAAGGCGGCTAAAAGCTGCAGAGGAAACTTAAGTGGCTCTGGAGTTTGTTTAATTTCCCTCCAGTGTTTACTGATAATTCGAGAGACGCTTATCTCGGGGAATATAACGATTAATACAACCGCAGGTTTCCAGATAAGTGATTGTGATGGAGATTGTTGGCGAGAAAATAGACAATTATCCGCTGTTAGCTTTACATAAAGATCGCATTAACTTGAATTAGTTATCAGACAAAAGAACATCAGAAAGCTGCACCTTTCTGCCAAGGCAACCGCTTGCACGCGGTGTGCTCCGCACAAGCAAACGCACCGCTGCCTCCCCAGCATCTCACGAGCATGAAAGGGGCGGCGGGCCCGGGGCCCGGGGGGGCCCACGGCACCGACACGCCGCGCTCCTGCGGAGGCTCGGCCGCTGCGAGGAGCGGGGAGGGCGAGCCCCCGGGCCGGGGATCGCTTTAATATCAGCTGCCCGGCCGGGCCGCTTTCATTTCCATAGGGCGAAATTAACATGGACGTGGGGCAGGCGCTGGGGCGGGGGCAATGCGCCCGGGGAAGAAGCGGCGTGGCTGATTGCCAAGGAAACCTCGCTGAAAGGGAAGGGTAGAGCATGTGGCTATTAAAACCCCGACACAATAATAACATTAAGGGGAAAAAAAATAAAACCATAATGATAACTTGGAGGCAGCTCGCCATTTGCATATGAAACCAGCGGCCAGAAGCGCGGCAGTCCCCTTGCCGCATTATGTGCTCGGCGGTCCGAGGTCGTCCCCCCCCAGGAAGACTGAAAAGCCTTTTGATTATTTCTCCTCTCCCTAGGAAAGGCTGATTCCTCCGTAATTGATAGCGGGGAAGGGCCGTAATTAATTTTTCAGGGAAGTAAAGTGCAGCTTCTTCTCTCGGCTGGAGGGGAAGGGCTGAGAGCGAGGAAAGGGGGCGAGGAGCGGAGGCGAGAGGAACTCCTTCCGAGAACCCCTAATTAAAAGTAATCACGCTTCACCCTCTCCGGCACCAAGACCCCCCTCGACTCCTCGCCACCCCCTCGCTCGCCGGGGAGGCAGGAAGGGCAGGGACCGTGGGCTGCTTTCACCGAGTCAGAAAGCATTCACCAAGCGTTTGTATTGCGGGAGGTTTCTGTGGGAATCGGGTGGCTCGAGTAATTGGGAGGGGAGGAGGGTGCACTCTCGGCTGGCTTCTCTCTGGAATTAAAGGCAGTCTTCAAAATAGGGTGTTTGTTAGAGAACTTCAGCTGGGAGGAAACCTGCCATTTCGGATCAGTGCGTTTTCTGTGCCGGGTTTCCAGACAGACCCTTAACACCGTGTTTATTTGGGGAAGAGGAACAGGAGGGAGGCTTTTCGTGTGGGATGGGGCAATGGGGGAAAAACGGCAAGGTGCTTCAGGCGGCAGGCTGAAGACTAACAGATGCTGGGATATAAATAATTTCGGGGGAGCAGGGGCACCTCAGGTTCGTGCCTGAGGCAGCCGCGGAGGGAGCGGAGAGGGGATGCCAGGTGAAACGGCTCTGCTCCCACCCGGGAAGGAAAGCCTGTCCCCAGCCTTGGGACGTGCCACTGCCGCCGCTGGGTCCCCGCTGAATGGAGCGGATAATGATCCCCGGTTCCCAAGGCAGGCTTGCTGCTGCCTGGTGAGCCTTGGATTTGTGTGGTCCAAGCCTTTCCCAGCTTGTCCCATTCTGTCACCGGGATAAGGGGCTCCCTCGGCTCGTTTGCACCTGCGTCGCTTTTGGCTCCTTCAGGAATGCGCTGAAGCTTGTAATCAGCTTTGTGAAGCCATTGAGTGCACGGCTGAGTGAAACTTCCAAAGCTCGCAGAAAACTGGCCCGCTGAATAGGAGTCAGCATGGGGCTTCTCTCCAAGCCCCTGGCCTGCCAAATTCCAGCAGAGCCCCTCACAATCAGTCCACACAAGCTTTACTGCTCTCCCCACACTGAGAGAAGCGAGAAAAGAAAAGCTAAAATACCAGTCACCGAGGTTAGCGGTCTGTTCCCAGATTAATGGCAAACGCCTCTCTGCCCGATGCTAACCAATTCATTCGGATGATGTGTGTGTACATATATATACATATATATATATTTATACACATACATGTGTGTGTGTATGTGTATGTGCATAGATAGATAAGCATATGAATATGTATGCAAACCTATGCTACAACAGAAAAAAAGGATATAAGGGAGAGTTATTAAAATTTTATGTGACCGCAGAAGTTCTTATGGCAGCAAACAGGTAGCAAGCTGTTTCGCTATCCCACGGGTGCCACGCTATTCTCATCTCAATCTTTTCTGCAACCGTGTGGTTTTAAGACTCTGGATGAGTGTGGCTCTCATCTGCAGACTGGTTTTCCATCTGCAGGGGTTTAGTACCAAGCAAAACTCCGGAGGAGAGCAAAAAAAAATAACAGGCAGATAAAAAAAAAAAAAAAGAATCGCCAACCCCATCATCACTAAACCCACTTCAGGATAATTCAACGGGACAAAGGCTCTGGGGTTGTCGCAGGACGGGTTTGCTGTGCCCAAGCTTCACGGCCATCCCATGGTCCTCAGCTGGAGGGAAGAGGGGATTCTCCACTGCAGCCCGGATCACTTCCCCACTGGGGAAAAGCGTTCAGGAAAGGTCCCTTTATTTTGAACTCGAGAGAATCCCTTTATTTTGAACATCCTTAACACCTGCGACACGTATCCCTTCATGCCTACGTTCCCAGCATCTGATTGCACAGGCGGAAGTGACCCTAAATGACTTGGGAATATGTAGCATAACTTCATCATACCTTTCATCCATGTTATGTATGGGGTTGAAGATTCACATTTATTAGGGGAAACAATAACTCTAGTTACAAAAACACGTTCCTTTCTAAAGCAAGTCCTTTCACTGTGATAAACGCTGTGAAATGTTCTTAAATCTGTAATTGTAAGATGAGTGTACTGTGACATCAAATCTTTGAGTATAGACCAACTGTGCATGGCTTTATCTTCCGGTCTTGGGGACTTTTTATTCCATTTAAGTCCTTCTTCTACACGTATCTAAAACAATGGAAACAACATTATGACAACATTAATATTTTTTGCAAGCCCTCCTCTTGGGCTAGTATAAGGGGGGAAATGGAGACTTCCAGCGTTTCCAGAGATGATGTCTCCTGAATGCTTTAGCCATGCCTCTGAATTACGTCATGGAAATCATGTTTTCTTGATGTCCACATTGAAATAACCGCGGCAGAAGGGGCAAAACTAACTCCACAGAGCTGGTAGATGTTTCTTGTGAGTTCAGCAGGATTTTGTCTCGCTTTGTTGTCATGCTTTTGGTGTCTTCTCAATTACCGCAATTTTCAGGAATGTCCCAGAAACTGATGACGGCAGTAGCTGTTTTCGCCGTTGCTTTCTGACGAGTTTGTAGGGGCTCTTTGGAGAGTCGCTTGCACAGCGGGTGAACAGTTTAGCAGCATCAGTGCACTGTATTCTGATCCCCAAGTCCCTCTAAGGACAAGGTAACCTCTGACGTAAAGAGTTAGGGAGTAAAAACACAGAGGACCATGTCTTGATGTTGGAGTCCTGACCCTTCAAACCACTGCTGCACAAAAACTTCCACATACGGCCACAAACGGTTTAAAGCTACATCTCTTTCTGTCCGTAAAGTTTCTTTTCTTTTTGGAAGTTTGATGTGCTATTTTCGACCGTGTTGCTCCTTCCAACCATTCTCAGTGACAAGTCATGAGGATATGCAGTAATTCAGAAATTAGTGAAATTTTATTCTTGGTGGGGGCGTTGGATTAAGAGGCTGGGAGAGTGTGAAACAAGTCAACGTGTAATTGTATGATAAGGCTCTCACGAGGAATTTATTGGCCAAGTTGCTATTTCTATTCCTTCCTAATCTCGTTTAGCACATTCATTCTCTGCAATCTGTCTCCATAATCTTCTGTGACAGAATGGCAGCCAATAGAAGCATGCATGTTTGGAGAGAAGAGAAAATATGCAGAGGCGTGATAAACTGATGCTAATTATCCATATTTAGGACACCGAGTGCAGAAGATCAAGGTTTACAAATAACAAACCAGAGCCAATGATGATGGCTTCCTAGTGTGGAATATATTGGAGGGGACAAGATAAGGGTTTCACATGCAGAAGAGATTTATTGGTCAAAGGGTTCACCTTCCACTTTTCCACTTTTATATAGCAGTAAATTATTTGGGCTAAATTCACCAGAACATTACTCTTTTATTTGGCAATGTGCCATGACTTGCTCTTTCTTTGTGTCCTTTCAATGCAAATCCTTGTAGTGTAACATCAGTTGATAAGAAACAAATAATTGAAGTAATAGGTAATTCCCTTTAAATTGTGCATATAGGACAGCAAGGTAATCATCTAATGTAGAATGAGACCGGAGCATAGAGAAGATAGCTGAAAGTGAAACAATATCCATCTCGGCTATTAAATTACATTTATACTGGAAAAAAATAACCTGCAGAAGACTTGTAGGCTGAAGAGACAACACTAGTCTAGTCACCCCTAGGCAATTTTCCTACAGACTTCTCAAATTTATTTAATATCAAAAGACAGCTTACCATCATTTTCCTCAGTTCCTCTTTCTCATTTCTTTTTTTATTTTTTTTTCTCGAAAGCTAACATTTAAATTAGTGACTCTGCATTCCCCTTTTTAACAAGTGTTGGCTCTGAGAAATAATAAGGGAATTCAGTTTGGCAGTATCTGTGTAGTATGGTTGAGGGTCAGTGGAGTGATCTTAGCAGTCTGCAGTAATTGTATTGTAAAGATTCCAAAATGAGAATAATATTTGTTGAGTTTATTTTTATTAACAAGTTCAGAAAGTGTTCTGTACAGTGGCAAAATTCTAAATTTTGGTTTTATTAGCACCTTATTGTCGGGTGGGGGGGTAAACTGTTCTTTAAGAAATTCACTCCTGAATTGTGTGGCAACACTCCTGGCTTCTCGAATAGTATTTTTCCTGTGTTGGTGGTATGACGATACTCTTGCAAAATACAGAACCTCGCTGCTGAAGCAGAAAATACAAAGGCCCTTCCATTAGGAACACACTTGAAAATATCTCTTCTTTGATAACTGAAAAAAACATTTCTTCCATGACTACTCGTTTAAGAGGAGAAAATTTTCTGACTTCTTGTTTTACTGCTGAATGACTATGGATTTATTTCTCTTCTCCTCTGAGGTATTTCTTTAAATTGGTTCGTATTTTGTGTTCTGTGCAGGGGTAAAAATACTGCAGTATCAAGCTGAACATTTTCACAGGTTTCCTAAAAACAATTTGAAGGGCAGTCACGCTTTTTCAAATTCCCCTAAGTGGCTGTCTTCTCTCAAAATGACCTGAAACACATCGTTAGGGAAGGAAGGTAGTCAAGCAGACAGACTGCAGCTTAGGTCATAGAAGTTGCCCTTTGGTCACTAGTGGACAGAAATAAAGAGCTATAGGGAGTGGAGCAAGGATGTGGAGCACGACAGCCTGGGGTCAAGCCTGGCTCTCGCAGCCAGTGCCGGCCCACGAGACGCCCCCGGGCTCTCTGGACAGGGAACGCCCGGGTCCCGATTCAACCCCCGCTAAAATCCAGGGGCCAGCCCCGCCTGTCCCACTCGGGGAGCGCAGAGTGGAGGCTCTCGCAGCCTGGGTGCCGCCGGTTCCCTGACCCAAGCCAGGTGAACCTTTGTCCCGTGTCCCTCTCCAGGGACAAGAGGCGTTTGTCTCCTCGGCAACGCCACAGCCCGGCCCCGGAGCTGCTCCCCGGGGACGTGGGGCTCCCCACTCGCATCCTGGCTGCCACTACCCGGCCTCCTGCTCTCCTCCCGCCGGTCCCCACGCCCCGTTGCGGGCCGCCTCCCCCTCGGGGCAGAAGCCCGCTCCCCAGGTGGGACGCGGCAGGGCCTGGGGGGGCCCTGGGCCAGCCCGGCTGAGGCGCCGGGGCAAGGGCTGAGTGCCCGCAGGAGCAGGGGCTGAGTGCCCGCCGGGGCAGGGGCTGAGTGCCTGCAGGAGCAGGGGCTGGGTGCCCGCAGGAGCAGGGGCTGAGTGCCCGCCGGGGCAGGGTCCAGGTGCCCGCCGAGGCAGGAGCTGAGTGCCCGCAGGAGCAGGGGCTGAGTGCCCGCAGGGGCAGGGGCTGAGTGCCCGCAGGAGCAGGGGCTGAGTGCCCGCCGGGGCAGGGTCCAGGTGNGGGGGGGGCGGGGGGGGGCGGAGGTATGCTCGGGATAGCCGGATCCCGGGCTTCGTTAAATGACTTTTTGGCAACCAGTTTGTCTGTTCGGGAGGATATCCGAAGAAATGACCTCTCAAATCCGGCCCGGTTTGAATCTGCAGCCCCTTTGGCTGGAGGCGGAGCGGCAGGGAGCTCTGCTGCAGCTTCCTCCAGTCCCTGCTTTCCGTGAGAAAGATCTTTTTTTCCCTGTTCCTAGGGAAGAGGCAGACATCTTCCACCGAAAACTCTAGGAGTTTTGTTAAAATCAGCATTTCACAGTTCCGTTTGTAGCCTCCAGAGACACTGGAAACCCCTGTAAAGCCTGGCGTTCTCGCTAAGTGAGGCGTGCGCACCGGCGGAGGGAATGCAGAAGTTTCCCTTTTAAGTGTTTTGTGGCTGCGTTTACTATATGATGGTCATTGAGGGAAAGAGCTCCATTCCAGATCCTATCTAACTCTTTCACAGAATAGAAACGGAGCTTCTGTAATACTTTTTCTGCTCGATCTTAATTTTTAAAAAATAATTGTCTTGTACCACAAAAGAAAATCTCGTTCCTCTGTGAATTTTAGCTCTAATTTTCTGCCTCCATACTTCCACTCGGTTTTCCTGCCTGTAGAGAGTGCTCTTCCTGTTAGGCAATGAGCATATAATAATAAAACTAGAAGGTAAGACAAGACACCTCGGTTCGATGGTACCTGAACCCGGTGTGCAGCCATGTAAGTGTGGAGAGGGACTTGCAATCTGCAGCAAACGTCCGGAAAGTATGATAGGATGTTCCCAAGGACATGACGTCAGTGCATGTATTTGTGAAGCAGTTGGTATTCACACGTTGATTTTTACTACAGGGTTGTTTTTTTTTGTTGTTGTTGGGTTTTTTTAAATGTGTCTCCTTGTTGAAGGAGATCAACAAGGATACCCTGAGAAGCAGAAACCGTGTTTTAAACAACAGACTCTGAGTTTGTCTATTTTCATGACAATAGGCTTACCTTTTAAATTCAGTATTTTCTCTTATTGATCATCTGAGGCTGCTCTAAACAGATGATAAATCCAGACGTCTAAATAGGAACACTTAACCGTGGAAACATGAACACACAGTTTAGATATTATGAAATACATAAAACATGTCTGAGACACACAGACACATTTAATTTATCTATACTACCCACTGAATAGCACAGCTACATAGCAAACTTCTATCCAATTGTACAAAACTGGGCTCATTTGGTCACACAAGGATGCCTTGTGCAGTAATGCCACTTTGCTTTCCTGTTCTTAGATATGTGGGTATATGGCACATCCATCACAATCAGCTTGTCCCACTTATCTAGTTAGCTTTGGTCTGTGGCCCCTAAAACTGAGATGTTGCCATATTCGGCAAGATCAGGCAGAACTTTTCCCTGCAGCTGCTTAGTCGAAACAAAATAATTGGGAGACTGTTCCTACGTTGCGACCCAAACTTAGTCGGCTAAACGGACATTTTGGTTGGAGGCATAGCAGGAACTTCCCCAGCCTTGTTAGAAAGTTAGGAACTGAGAGGAACGTGAACAGAGGAAGTGCTTTTGGAGGGAGAAATGCATGTTCTACTCTCACTATTTTGTTCTCGACTGTTCCATACGACACATAAGCAATGATTTGGCACGAGAGCACAGAAATTTCCCGTTTGGAAAATGCAATCCGTGTCCATACCCCTCCTCTTCACTCTTTTGGCTGTTCAAAACACTGTTGAGGAGTTTTCTAGGCTAAGCTCCACGCTTCTCTTATTCATACTCTGTCCTAAAACATGTAGGCTTGAGCTCACCTACAGATGTGTATTTTAAAAGACGTTTCCCACTTAGTTTTCCTTTTTACAGTGTTTCAAGGCAGAAAATGCATATGTTCACAGTGACTCGATTGCACGACATCTTGGGGTTTGCATTATTTCCTACATTCTGTCATCGGAGAATCAGGGGGACGATGAGGAACCATGAAGCTTTCACTTGCCCTGTGACTGAAAAGCAATTTAGGGGAAGGTAATACTGATAATGCACGAAGGCACAGATAATTAAAAAGCCCCAAACAAACCCTTAACAACCTTTAACAAAAGCAAAACCTCTTTCTCTCTTCTGCTACCTACATAGAAATTAAAGGCAATACGGAATGTTAATCTAATCACTTGATCAAGGAATTACTCAAGATTTTTCCAAAATATGAAGATATCCAGTTGGCAAGGAAAGGATAGACCATGTTTGAGGTGTATGTAACTCGGAAGCACCATAGATGGTTTCAGAGCTTTCCTCATTGTCGGAATTGTGTTTTTGTGTCTATACTTCATTTTTAACTCATATGCTTGGGGTTTTAGGTCTTTCCTGGCCTTGGACTAGTTGTGTTTGTAGCTCCAAACCTGAACAGCCATTCATTTTTCTAATCTGATTAGGATTGAACTATCCACTCACCAGTAGTTTTTAGCAAGACAATCTTCCTAGAGACTTTTTCTGCGTTGGAGCGATTAAAAAAAAAAATCCACATGAAAACAAAATCAAAACTCCAAACCAAACCCTTCTGAAATCTGTGCGAGACAAGTTTTGGGTAGGAGATAAACATCTCCCTACTCCCCCTGTACCCCTCCTGCAACTTCACCCCCCTCCGTGGATGTATGGTGCCTTTGTTCACCTCTAGTTCCTAGTTGCTATGGAGTTTTACGCCTTGGTAAACTATATTTCACCTCCTCCCGATGAAAGCCATTCTTTTCCCAAATGCACACTTTGCAGACTCCAGTCCTTCCCCCCCGTGTCAGTCGCACTTCCTCAGCCCACGCTGGTCTGCACCGGGCTAAAGCCGCGTTTTCCCACTCGGATCTCAGCTCACCCTCTAGCACTTGCCCAATTGTTTGACCAACGACAGATGCTCTCCTGCTTCTTCTCGGTTTCATTGTCCTTCATTTCGGTTTTTTTAAGGTTTCTGAGGGGCAGTCCCTCTATCTGAGAGCCGCGGCTAACCGTGGCACACGTCTTCTCCAAATCAATGAGAGGTGTCCGGGCTAAAAGCGTGGACAATGGGATTTTACCGAGCATGAAGCATATTACCCCTAAACCCGTCCTGACAGGCCGTGCTAAAGCATTTGAATGACTTTCTTGAAATGAGACCTTTCTGAAGGCTCTTCCCTTCAGAGAAATACACCATCCAGGAAAGATAGGCATGAAACTGCACGGGGGCACCCCAAGGCTTTGTAAATTGGGGGTGGAGTGTGTGTCCTTTGTCACAAGGCACCACTGCTTCCACCCTAAGGCCAGGGACCAGTGTGCTTTACCTTGGGGGTTGGCCCTCACTCAACACAAGCTCCGGACGTGTTAAGGGATGGGGTTTTCACTTTAGAACTTCCAGACTTTTTGACGACACATACGGTAGTGTGGTTCACCTCAGGAAACTCCTACTAATTTCTAGCCTCTTTAACAGAGGCCTCTCCAGGTATGTCCTGGTTTTAGACATAAAGACTGGGAAGGACTTCCAGGTTTCCTGCTAGCATTTTGGCCATGCAGCTACAGGAGTGGGCCCCATATATCACACTGCTGTGGTATCAAAGATCCTCAAGATCTCAGAAATTTATTTTGTTAATTTTTACTTTTGCAAAGTTTCCTTCAGCAATAGAATGGTTCACTGCATGTAAAACTCAATGGTCTTTCACTTCAGCCTCTAAAGAAAGCCTCTTGTTACATCTGTACCTGCACACCAGGTTCCCCAGCTCCTCTGCCAGCTGTCCTGCTCCTCGGGGCCACCCTTGTGTTCCAGCTTTTCCTGACATTATTAAGCAGAAGCATGGCGGGGCTGGAGCCAGCAGGCAGGCAGGCAGGCAGGCAAGGCCCTGTCCGCTCCGCACCCACAATCTGTTATCCCTCCTACCATCCGGGCAGGGGAAGCCGGCTCCCAGCTCTCCCCCACGCCCCTCGCTGCAGCTACTCCGTTCCCACCAGCCTCCCAGCCCGGGGCTCAACAAGACCGCGTCCTGCCACATTTTCTACTTTGTCTCCTCTGTCTCTCTTTTGGCCTTGCCTCTTCAGAAGTGACTTTTCAGCCAGGCTTGGCTGTCTGACTCCTCTCCGCCTCGGCCATGTGGAACCATTTGCCCCAAACTTCAGGTTCCCCACGGAAAGCAGCATTCATCCCTAACCTCAGCACAAACAGGGACAGTCCCTTAGTCTTGACCGGTATCCTCCGGTCCCAACCTGGCTGTCTCCTGGCAGCCCTCTGCGGAGCTGCGTGAATCCCGTGGCGCTGGGAAGACGGAAGGGCAGCGGGGCGCGACGACACCGCGTTTCGCAGAGAGCGGCCACGCATGGCCTCAGGTGCCTAGGGCTTCACTCTGCACTTTTACAAGGGATGTCTCCGAACCGGGCCAGGCCCATTGGATTCAGATCCCCTCCGACTAGGACGATATGCACAGAGGCGCTGGGTGATGCTCGCGGGGTAGCGCCGAAACACCCAGCATCCTCGCTTTTTGGGGTGCTGAGTTTTCTGGAAGAGGAGGAGTCAAAATGCCGTGAGGTGGAGGGACAGCTTGCTTCACTCTCCATCACCCCACCTCCCCACCAAAAAGGGAAGGCCGCTTGTGTCGTGTCCCCGCCCTGTG
>VZTB01012666.1:357076-406907 GCA_013397245.1 Thryothorus ludovicianus
GCGTCGTCCCCACAAGGCGGAGGGGGGCAGCCCAAAACGCTGTCACACCACACCCGCACCCCCTCAAATCCGTGTCACAGCCGATAACCCAGTGACTGCAACCGGCTCTTCCCTCCTTGAAGCAAAAGTAACTTGGAAGCCCTCCCCTCGCCGGCTTCCCCTCCTCCATTCCCAAGACAGGGTGAAGACCCCCTCAAAAGTTAGAGGCACACTTACAGTTGCTCTTCCAGCTCCAGCCTCCTCCCAACATATCATCTGAAGGGGCAGCCTTATTATTATTACTTTTTTTGTTTGTTTTTTTTCCTCTGCTCTAGCCTAGCTCACACCTTCCTCCGACCGTGCCCGCAGGTGCAGGGCAGCGCGACACGGAGCCGGCGGTCTCCTCCTCGCCCCTCGCCCAGCCGCAGCTCCCAGGCGGCTGTGCCCGAGCCACGAGTGCCCGGCGACACACGCACACTCACCATTCGCGCTCTGTCGCTCACTCGCGCTCTCTCTCTCCCCCTCACACACACACGCGCACACACACACATACACACCGCACAGGAGAGGGGGAGAGAGGGAGAGCGCGAGACAGACAAGAAAATGAAATTTATTATTGGTAGAAAAGACTTTAAAGACAATTTCAAGTTATTGTTTCGGTCTGGAGAGAAAAGAGAAAAAAAAAAGAAAAGGAAAGAAAAAAAAAGGAGAGGGGCTTTTCTCCCCACCCCAACATAATGAAACGCCTTTTGTGTGGCACCGAACAATACCAAACAAGTATTCTAATAAATAGCCACTTTTTTGTTCCGTCGCGGCAGTGAATAGAATTGAGCAGTTGGTTTGAGAGCAGCTGGAGCGCCGCGCCGAGCGGGGAGGTGGAGCCCGGAGCCTTCGTCCTCTTTCTCTTCCCCTCTCCTTTTCTCACACGCACTTTCTCCTCTAACCTTGCATTTCTGCCTCTCCGCTCCTGCTGGGCCGCTGCCCCCTTCCCCTTTCTCTCGGAGAGATGCCTTCCGGAAGGGAAGAGTCACCCCTAGGTGCTCCTTTCCCCACCTGTGCAGCTCCGCGGGGCTCTCCGTGCCTCCTCCCGACCCTCACCGCCTCTGCCTCGGCCGCCCCGGGACCCTGCTCCTGCTCTCCCCGCCGTACCCTGGACGTCCCCGGCCGCCCAGGATCCCGCTCCCGCGCCCCCTCGCCGTACTCTGTCCCCGACAGCTCGGGACCGTGGAGCCTCCGAGCCTGGCCAGACCCTCCTTTGTTGACAATAAACTTGGATTTCACAGGGAGGCTCAGAGTCCCCCCTCCGCCCTCTCGCTCCCCCTCTCCTGGCCTTCCCTTGGGATGGAGCTGGGCTTTGTCAGCCTCCCCCTCTCCGCTCAGGATCTCTTCCTCAGCCCTGTACCGCTCACTGCCATCACCTCCCCTTTCCTAGACAGCGCCGTTAGTTTTCTTCCTGCATTTTTCTCTTCCCTCCCTAAAACACTCTTTTCCAGTCCCTTTCTGTCAACATGACAACCGCTCTAAGAAAGAAAGTCGATAGAGCTTATTAAAAGGGACACAAGTTAGCTAAAGATTTTCAGCTAAAGCAGAGAGCGCCCCGTTTTCCGTTCTGCTCCGGCTGTGCGGGTGTGTGCCTGCCCGTCTGTGCCGAGGATGTGCGGCAGGGAGGGAGGGAGGGAGGGAGGAGGGGAACAGAGGGATGGCTTTGGCCGCCGGGCTGTAGCATCCAGGCTGGTCGTGGCTGCCGAGGCTGAACCCTGCGGAGGGACCAACGGTGCCGGGGCCAGAGTGCTGGGAACGGACACCACGGGCAGCCGTCTTCCTGCAGCCCGACTGTCTCCTTCTTTTATTTGAGGGTAGATCTAGTCCTCACCAAAAAAAATAAACTAATACATACACCCCCACACCCCCAATATCAACCTTCGATTCGATTGCCAGCCAGAGCCTTGCTTGTCTCGCAAAAGCTGCAGGAAGTACCCGAGTTTCAAATAAACCCCAGCGATTGCTGAAAGACTCCTTAGAAAGCGGGGATTACCTCGTCAGCTATTTTGAGGTGCTCAAGTCACATACAACCATTAGATATGTTGGAATAAAAAGCAGATTGCTTTTAAGTTTAAACCACCGTTGCCCTTTACAGACCGGTATTGACGCTCGGAGGGGGAGCAGGACAACGGATGGGCGTATATTAACGGCCTGAATTAAATGTTACATCCTCATCCGTGGGGCTAGAAGTGGGAGACATCTCGGCCAAGGCTCAGCGCATGCCGTCCGCTAGAGCCGATCCTTGCACGTCCTTCCAGAGCTGCCCAGAGAGACCCCTGGAGGTGAGGGCAAAAAGCGAGGGAGGACCGCTGCGGGAGTGCCGGGATGTCCTCGATGTCCCCTCCCCAGAGCCCGTCCCTTTTCCCGGGGGGGTTTAGCTGTGAGCCGTGCCCGGCTGCGCACCTCTGCCTGCACGGAAAATTCCCCACCCTTCTTTTTCCACCCCCCTCCCTCCCTTCTCTTTTAAGTGGATTTTTGCTCTCACTTCAATAACACGCCGGCTCTAATTAGCTGCAATATTAAGAAACGCTGCTAAATGACAGTTTTATCGGGTTTCTGCAGATAGGAGGAACGCGGGGACCCAGCGAAATATCCACCCAATGCGTTTGGCGCTGGATCCCCGCCAGCAGCCACCGCTCGCTCTTTTTATATGGAAAAATGGCAACATTTTGGAAAGCAGCTTTAAAACTTTGACTTATATTTTACATGCTAAATAACGCGGAGAATGGCGACAGCGTTACAGAAAGCTTCAACCCTGCAAATATTTGAATGGGGCTTTTTTGTAAAGTAGAGCAGCTGTCAGTCAGCTGGCTTTGACAGCCTGCCACAATTTTGTCATTTAATAGTGGGTGTTAGGCTAAGTGCAAAACACTCTGGCAAACAGATGTCAAACCTACATCTCATATAAATGGGGGTTGTAAAATTGAGTTTTAACCCACATATAGGGTTTTAAAAAGCGGTGCCAGTGTGTAAACTGTATACAAAATAAAGATACTGACAATCTCCCGTGTGGGCTTGTTATTTAAAGTAGGCTTATTTAGAAATCTGACCTCCAAATTATGCTAAATCTTCCTACATTTCAAACAGTGGAATATGAGAACAGTGCTTGGGAAAGTCGAAATTAAGGACAAATATGATGGCTTGTTGAAAGAGTCTGATTGCCGAGTGTATGGAGAAACCAAGGCTCTCTATTCATTGAACTTGTCGTCACTCCTCCACATCTGAAGAGAAGAACGGAAGGAAGGAAGGAAGGAAGGAAGGAAGGAAGGAAGGAAGGAAGGAGGGAAGGAGGGAAGGAGGGAAGGAGGGAAGGAGGGAAGGGCTTTGCAGGTTCAGAGGTTTTAGGGACTCTTTTCTACAGTGGGACCCGAGGGATTTGATTTAGGAGAAGGCAACAGGAGAAGGAAAGACCGAAGATGCAGGGAGCAGGCAGCTGCAGAAGCACAAATTTCATAGGGTGAACGAGGGATCATGCAATGAGGTGGCCAGATCCACTGCAAAGGGTGGAGACCACCTGACCAGGGCATGGCAAGAGATTATGAGTGACAGCAGGAAAATACTAGTCACAATTAATTCCTTCGGAACTTATTATTAGAAGCATGAGGTACTTTTGAACTCACATTTCCAAGACTCATATCTTCACTGAGATGTGGTTTCACTCTGTACTTTGAGGGATCTTCCTGACAAAATTCCTTTTAGCATTTAAAAACTGTCATGAATATTATTAGTATACACACAAAAAAAATGTTCGTTGCCTCAGCTGGTTAGGACAAAGCAAGAAGAATAAATATGATAATTCATTGCATGAAAGATATTATATGGTTTATATAAAATTCTCCAGAATAAGTCTGTGCCCACATTATCATTTTGGAAGTGAGACCTGTAGCTTCCTAGACAAGTCGATATGAAGGAATTAAGCTAAACATTTAATTGAAAAGAATAGTTCATATTAATAATTAACCGCAGTTTAAATGCACGCTCAGCTCGTCGAGCACTCGCAATATTTGCACTGTCCTAGCTGATGTTAAATGAGTAGAGGAATGCACACGGGGTGATTATTGATCATATGCAGCTACTGCTGTTTATATTTAAATCCCACTTGATCCGAACTCTCTCCACGCTCGTCTCCAAATTTCCAAAACTCTGCTGCTTGATTACAGCGTTTTCCCCTTCGCAGGTTTTTGTTTGCTGCTTTGCGGGGGCTTTCGACACTTAGTTTGCAGAACGACAGTGCGTGCCCGAGGCTGGCTAATCGTGCCGCAGGTGTTGGGGAAGCAGGGGCACCAGGGATGCCCGCAGCCCCGCGCCCGCCGGGAGGTGCCCCCGCTCTGCGGCCGCAGCTGCGGGGCTGCTGTTCGCACACCCGGGCTGTCGGAGAGGGGCTCCGAGCCCACCCCAGCCCTTACCAGGACTCTTGGGTCGGTACAGCAGAGTAGACACTCACCCGCCGGGTCTGACCTGAAAGTCGCCGCTTCAGAAACCCTAGATTTAAAAAACATATATTTAAAAAAAACCCAGCGGTTCGCCTGGAGTGCTCCACGGTGACAGCACTGGGGACTCCTCGGGTTCCAAGCACCAGCCCCGAGGTAAGGTCTCTTGACAACACCAACTACAGCCTAGCATCGGATCGCACCTTCAAAGGAGAAACAAGGTTTTTTTCTGGAATAATTGCCGCTGAGTTATTTTAAATCAGTTGTAGTTGCAACTTTGATGGGCAGCAGGGCTGGCTCTGTGGCTGTTCCCTGGCTCCAGAGAGGAGCCTGGACTCTCTTTATTCAATTTGCTCATGCAGAAAAATGCCTGTAGCTGTTATCCAGCCCATTTGCCTACAAAGACAGGATATGATAGAAGGTGACCCTTATTTTTCATCAAGTAAATGACCAACAAATCTGGGGAAAAAAAGTATTGACATCCTTGAGAGATATTAAAAATCTTTTCTTGCAACTTAAAAATGGATATTCTATTACTGCTAATGTGTTTGCTTTTTTTACCAATATACTTATATGAGTATTTGACTGCTTTCCATCATAGACACAGCTGTCTTTCAGCATTCTGCCATGAAACAATTGCAAGCCTCAGAAGTCAAAATATAATTGACATAGTTAAATATTATTTTCCTAAATGCAGCAGTTTCATCAAGTCTTGAAATTAAGTCCAGTGACAACCTGCTGGTCCTACAATTACTCTGAAATACAGATCAGCACCCTCTCCAACAGCAGTGTCATGAGAAATCGAGGAACTCAACTTGTGTTAATTCCATTACTTCAAATGTTAATATTCACATGTTGGTGAAATATCATCAAACAAACTCAAATGATAGAGCTGGGAAATTTCTAGAACTACATTGGAAATGTAAACAAAGATGATTCCAATTTTAATATTTAAGGATTAAATGGAGTTTGTACTGTAGACAGGAAAAAAAAGTTCACCAAAATTGTGTCTCCCATGGGCTTGGTTCCTGTGATTGCTGTGGAATGATGTCCGATACTGGAGTGAAATCAGAGGGAAGCTATTCTGTGACATGCAAGCTATAAAATTCAACAGGGGAAATTTAATTGTTTGTTTGTGTTGCTTCTCTCATATAATTTTAGAGCAGTAGATGTGGAATTGTTTTCTCAGTATGGTGGGTTGTTGTTTTTTTTTGGAGGGGGCATGGTGGTGGTTAGATCTTCGATTTGTTTCCCCTTTCAATAGGGTCTGAAGGCAAAACCACACCATTCAAGTGCAGAATATACATTCCAAGACCAAAGTGCCAAACAGTTCTTCAAATGGCTTATGAGTAGAAAGGACAGACTGAAGATTAGGTTATCCACTGCAATGCAATCCAGTCATTTGATGAAATCATCCAAGTTGAAGGTAGTGCTTTAAAATGAAGCATAGCTTAGCTTCAAAGCATCAGGCTTACCTTCTAAGAAACTGAGGCAACCTAACACTCCTCATCAAAGAATGAAGTGTTTAGAGACTGTTATCATTGTCATGAACCCACCAGAACATGTTACAGCTTTAAGAAATCAGTTTCTTTCTGAGTATCCAAACACATATCCCAAAATATCAGATTTTTATGGCAATGCCAGAAATGGTTGCACTTATTTTGTATATATTTAACATCATATATTTGTACTTTCTGGGAAAGGTGACAGTATATTTCCCATTTGGTGCCCCAGCAGTATATGCAAAATGAGGGTATGTATTTTCTTCTGTTTACTTTGTAGGTATTCCAGTGCTGGAGAAGTTCCTTCTCAAATCATTGGGATGCGTAGATCACAATGAGGCATAGCTTGCTGAGACAGTGACTGCTATGAAACTATTCAAACCCTTGAGCTCCTCTTCCAGTGAGGATGATTCACTTTCATCGCTTTACCAGGACTGCCCTTGGCTCACCCAGGGGATTAGATTGCTTTTCTGTTACACCAGGTCCAGCCCTGCTGTCAGTGTGTGGCCTTATGTTCCACCAAAGTGTCCTGATGCTCTCATTGTTGCTACTGCAGAAATCCTGGGCTTTTGGCTGGGATTGACATCTCATATCCTTTGTGAGAAAACCTAGAGGAAGGAGAGAGGATGGTTCTCTCCAGAGCCCCCTTCTCAAAGGCAAAATATGGATATGAGCCAATCTGAACTGGGAGTCATGGACTCAGACCCTGCCTCAGCTCTCAAAAGCAGTTCACATGCATTGAAACAGTGCAATCAACTGGCTATTAATAACTGTTAAGAAACAGTCTGAGGTCCCTGGTAAATCCTTTAGATTTCAGCATTTGTAGGGCTCCAGGATATTTAGCAAAAATTGTCACTGAAATGAACATAAGCTCTGAATCCAAATCCCTGGACTTAAATATCCCTGAGGTGAAGATGTGGGATATCTGGCTTAATCTCTCCAAGCCTCCACTGAACCATAGTTACACTGGCTACTATAGCACAGGAATATCACAGAGGAATTATGAGAACAAACTTGCTAATACTTTTAAAGAGATGTAAGGACGTAATAAATATGCTCAGGATTATCGTTACTATTTATCACCATGACACTCAGTGGCTGGGAAAGCAGGAGATAATGTTTAGAAAAATCTGGGGAATATTGTCTTGTTTGAAAATATCTCTGCTACTAATGTGATGACTGTCTAGTGGAGTCGTGGTTGCTGGGAATCCACACACTGATTTTATGGAGAGATAAAAGAGTGGAGTTTATATGGAATAAACCCCTTTTGAATAAAACAATCTGCATAAATGCTTTAAGAAAGCCTATAATTATGATAAAAATGTTGCTCAGAGTTAAAATTATGAAGCAATCAAAATTTATAAACAGTCTCTCATCGACTTTTAATCATACTTTCTCATATACAAACTGTAGAAAACATATAGTAGCAATATATAACAATACATATTTTATTTTTAGTAATTTAGGGTGCCATGCCCTTCTCTTTAATTTGACAAAGCTTGTCTTGTCAAGCTGCACAGTACTATCCTTAAATGTCAGAAAAAGCACAGAGTTCTCTAGTTTTATATACTCTTATCTTTAACTGCTGGCAGTTAAATACCTCTAGAGAGGTGTTGTGCCCTGTTTGGACTAGATCCAAAACTTTCTTTGGTCATGATTCCCACCAAGAATCTCTGGATCAGGGCCTGTACTCTCACTGTCTGCTCTGAAGATTCTCACTCAGTGTGACACAGGATCCTACCCACACCTCCCCTGAAGCTCCCTTGTAAACATTGCTCTTCCTTTGTCATTCATTAAGGAGAATGTTCAAATTATATGCATCATGTAGGACTTGGATGGCAAGAGACATTCAAAAGAAGGAATATTTGTAATGGGAACCTTGCCAACTTGAATGGTAGCCTACCATGTCTATAAACTCCATTGTTTCCTTTGAGCTGAACTAGCTGAACACATTCAGGATGCATCCTGATAGTAACATGTCTCCCTTGGCAAGCTGTAAAATTCACTGGTATTATTGTGCTAGAAAAATATTAGCACAAATGTGGTCAGATAGGTAATTATAATGAAATATTTTCTTCAAGGAATATATATTTTTAATGCAGTATTACTAGATTATTTTCTGAATAGCATGCAGAGTATTCAACAGAATTCCTTATGAAAATGTGATCTTCAATAGATCACATTGACTGGTACAGCTCTTATTGATAGGTTAACTGTTTGAGTCCCCTTAATTACCAGAGTGAACAGCCTTTTCTGCTGAAACATTGATTCAATTGCTTTCAGCTAGACATAATAATAAGCAACAACTGCCCTGAGTTTCACAAGGTTTACACCTTCCAAATTGAGTGTGAAATCATGTCCATAAATACATGCTTTCACCCTTTTTCAAGGGGTGACACCCTTCCAGGACTTCCTATTGATTCCATTTGTCTTCAGGTCCTTGTTAGCTCACTCCCCTTTCACTGACCGTCAGCCCGAAAAAAAAGTTGTCAAGTGGACTAGTGGTGAGGAGAAGGACTGGAGAAATCTCCTTCCACAGTCTGTGGAACAAGACTCTAGGGGGTGTTCATCCCATTAGTCTGTGGAGCGATGTGAATACCTGTGGCTTTTTCAAAGAAATCATACTGCATTTTATATGAATTTTGCATGCTTGAAGAGAAAGTGTTTTTGGCTTGGGAAAGTGAAACCTCAGCTTGATCCTCAGCTAGATGATTTAGATGGCAGTTTTTGAAGGACAAAGAAGCTTCATGTGTGCAGCTGCTGTGCATTCTCTTATAGTGTTTGACTATCAAGTAATGGCATTCTCAGATGTGCTCGCCATGGTCCTGCTCATGCCCCAAATCCAAGCACAGTGCAACTTCCTGTTTCATCAAAAAAACCCCTATTTTCCCTTTGTGACTTTGTGGTTTTGGGAAAGACAGGCAGATTTTTTTTCTTCTTCTTTTTACAGCCTAGTTTTCTGACACTTGGCCCTGTTAGGGATTTACCTACAGAAGGATGGGTAGAAGTTATTTTCTGTAATTAATATGACACTTCATTTCTTTACTATGAAATTTCCACATTTAGCAGTCTATAATCACTAAACATCAACTCTCACTTTGTGTGGGCCTAAAAATGTGGTTCTGTTTCCAGCTGAGACAGATGAATGTCATCAGCACTCTATGTAGGATGCAGGGCAAAAATACTACAACAAAACCTAAACAAACCTAAAGCATGAAACCAAACATTTTGTACACTTACATTTAAATTATATTGAAAATTGGGAGCATGAACTACAAAACTAGGCTTCTTTCTGCTTTACAAACTGCAATGTCTGTTAAGAAAAACTAAAGCATAATTGCAAATTGGAATTTCCTGCCTATTCTTACATCGACATTTGTGTTTCTCTCTTATCATCTCCCACATGTAAATGGAGCAGCTTCCTAACCCGCTTGTTATATATCACATTCAATGTAACAGTTTAGCAAATTCTCCAATTGTGTTGGTGTTTGCTTTCACAGACATAGAAAGCAATTTGATGTGTCCTTTTAATGAGTCATTTTCATGCAAGAGGAAAAACAGTGGTTGGGGAAGTTCCTAAAGCATGCTGTTTATTGATTTAAGATTCCCTTTTGAATCTCTGTTGCTTAAAACCCAGATTGTTTTGTCAGAAGAGTTATTCAAACCATCTTTTCTTCTGATTCTTAGGTTTGAAGAACTCCAGCTTCCTTTTTCTCCTTTGCAGGGGCTGCAATTTTGTCACTGAAATGACTTTGCCACAAAACAGTGAAGTGAAATTCAAGGTTTAGTTCAAAAAGATTTTAACGCTTGGGTTGCTAATGGTAACTGTTAGAATGGAAAATGTTAGAAGGATGCAAAACCATCTGTTCATGATAGTGCAAGGGAAGTGCAGATGGAAGTCTAGTAGGGCAGAAGTTCTCTTTATCTGTAACAGGCATTGGCTCTAAACTATAATGGTGACAATATAAATGTAATTTTTTAATCTGTGCTCCTCTGTTGACCATTTCAGTGGTGTTTCTAATGAACACACAAACCTACTTATGCTTGAATTCTGAGTTGGACAAAGGGTGGCTTGAGAAGAAAACATTGTAATGGATAGTTTCTTTAGAGAAACATGGAATTTGGAACCCAAGAAGAGAAGAACACATGAGCCAGATCTCCTACACTGGTCACTGAAGCAACTACAGTGGTCATCATAACCTTACATGGCCACGTGTGTTCTTGCACTAGGGTTCCTTTGGGGTTTCACTTAGCTGACAAGATGGAGAGATGGCACACACAGAGCTTTCAAGCACTAATAAGGGAGGGTCTGAACTTTGGCTGCAATGGAGCTGTGTCACACTGAAGAATATAGGTGTGCTTTCCCTCCACTTTGCTTTGGCAAGACAAGTCAGACATGGCCTGGGTTCATGACAGGGGTAGATTGAGCTACACACAGTCCAATCCCCAGGTTCAGCTTGTTTTTTCAGATGCACTGGCAAAGTGCTGTAGCATGTATGGCAATGGGTCCCCTCATCTAAAGCATTCATGGCTTTTGGGCAGCCTACAACAAAGGATACAGCTCCAGTCACATAAGGACGTGGGAGAATGTGCAACAAAAAAGCATAAAGGAAGGTGATCCCTGTAGTATGTTGCATTCCCACATGTATGTGGCATTTAGCAGGGGCTGCAGGCAGCCTGTGTGTGCAAGGAATGAACTTTTGGTCATGTTGTCAGGGCAGCAGAGGTGTGCCCTGGGGCACTGGGGGAAGAGTCAGAGGACATAGACTGCCAGAACAACTCATCTGACTACATCTGCCTCACTGGGGCAAGCTGGGGGGTCACAGGGAATAGGATGAAGGATTGAATGAACATTTTTCTGGCTCTTGCTTATTGGATACATGCAAAGCACATCGGTGAAACTTGTGACTAGAACTCAGTCTTGCAAAAGTAAATTTTGCTGGAATAAGGGACCATTAGAAAGCAAATTCTCTAGTATTCATTTGAGCCCATTTAAAAGCAAAATCGTAGCTCATTATTTTTCTTTTAAACTAAAGGAAAATCTTCTAAAAGCAAGAATTGATCATAATTTAGTTGAAATGTAGGTGAACTTGGTAGCCAGAGCTACTGGTGAACAGAATTTGTAGTGCGCAGACTCTATAAATGGTGTTCAGTATAGTTTCCAAACTACATAAATAAAATGACAATTATTTATTAGAAAACCTACTTCAGTACAAAATTTTAAATTTTCTTTTTGGGCACGATGATCTTGGCTGTACTTATAATGTGTATATGAGAATGATACAGGTCATTGTGAAATTATAAAAATCTTACCAAAGAGTTAAACCACTGCATACAAGCCGAACTACCCAACCCAGCCATGAATTGTCCAAACAAAATAATTTTATATTGGCTGTTTTCCACATTTTAATTAGCAACTGCAGACGGCTGTTGCATAATCTTGTTAAATGTCTGTGCTTGATACCTCCCAAATAGGTCAGTGATTAAATTCATACCTTAATGCAGCAAATGCATTAGCTGAAAAAAAACCACTAAGATTCACTTTCTGACATAAGTATAACGCAAGCTTGTCCCTTCACTGGCTTAACAGAGAAAAAGCTCTTTTAATTTATAGTCTGTTGGTTGCAAAGATGCCCCAAGGTATTTTGTATAAGTGCATATTGATGTCTTCTGCAAATTTTTCCTTCCTAGCAGAGTTTCTTTGCAGCAGAGAGCACAGTGCCCCCATTAGATAATCACCACCCTCAATGACATGCAGCCTAATCATGCAATTGATCAGAGTAAATCAAAAATTCAGGAATTCTCTGAATAGCTGTCGGAGGCTAACCCCTTCTGTGCAACGGGCTGCCTTGGGCAGGTTTCCCCTGGAGGCACATTTCTGGCAGGGGAAGGCAGGGCAGGTGTGGGGTGTGCAGCCCACCTGTCTGAGTGCTGGGCCAGAGGGGCAGCGAGGGCTGTGCCCCTGCCCCTGCTCCTGCTCCTGCTCCTGCTCCTGCTCCTGCTCCTGCTCCTGCTCCTGCTCCCCATTGCTGCTGCCTCCCACTGCTGGGGCCACAAGGCCACCAGCTCTCCAGTCCTGCTGATTGTGGTGCCTAACAATCTACTCACACACCTGAGTGCAACACAAATCTCATTAATTAAATTCTCATCACTTAAGATTTTTGAAGTCACAAACAGAGACAGTCCTACCCTGCCTACCAACTAGTAACCTTTTCTGTCCTGTGGTTTTGTTTTTTTTTTCCCTCCACACTACCCGTCTGTTTTAATTGATGTTATGAGAAACAAGAGGCAGCGTTGGCATCTCACTGCTGCTTTCTTATTTGAGTCCTAATGTTCAACAAGTATTTTGTTTAGTGTTCATATAAAAGCATAGAGCTTTAAGTGTTTGCTTCACCACATTAGGATATATATTTTAAGATGCTTAACTGTTTCTCCACATGAGAAAAACAACTTGCCAGTTGCTCAACAGGGGCATGATCCTTGCTAGAGAACCTTTGTGCTTCATTTACTTAGGAAAATGAAAATTTACTTAAAAATAACCTTTATATGTATTAAAATGTAGAAAGGAGCAAGATAAAAAATTCTAAATGATTAAATGAGATTTTAATGATTTTATTATCTTAGCTCAGTTTCTCTTTTAAAAAAACAGACCCAAAACTACCATAAAAAAATCTACTTATGTCTTATCTTATCTCTCCCAGAATATATTTTATTACAAAATTCTATAACATCTGTTGTGCAGCTTTCTGTGCATTTTAATAACTATTTCAAAATTTTTTACAGGGAGGATACATATTTCTGTTTATTGAAATATTTATTGGATGATAGAAGGTACAGATTTCAGTGACATGGTACATATGATTTTAAAAGAAAATGGCTTGCAGTGGGTTTGTCTTAAAACCAAAGAGTTTCTTTCTGTGGCCTGCATAAAGTTACAAAAGCCACACTGGCATTGTTCAGTAAGAACAAGGGATAGTATTCTATCTTTTGTCAGTGGTGGAACAGATATATAATAATTAATATCAGTTATATATCAGATATAAAATTTCATGCTTGATTTTTTTATAAGGAAGTCCATCTTGTGACTGTACCATGGCTTCGTAACAAAAGAAAGCACCAACATAAATTTGTATCAACATTGACACTGTTTGCTGAACCAAGACCACAAACAAACTCACCAAAGCTTTTATGCTGTTAATCTGTAAATTAAAGAAAGCCTGCTTCTTTCTGAAGACCAGCAATGAAAACTGCTACACAGGTGATCAACTAACTGAACTTCCAACAAGACCAAGATGTATTCTTCATGCTCTCAAAGCACTACCTCTGCATTAAATACCACCCCTGCTGTACCTGTAAAATGATGCTTCCAGTGTTACCTGGACTGTGTCATTTGTCCAGGGAACAAAGGAAAACACAACTTAAGCCCAAATAAATGTTTGTGGACATGAACTGAGATGGACAACTCAGAAGAAAAGATATTTCCGAAATCCTAAAGTGGCTTTTATTGTCTTGATTTATCAGTCTTTTTTTCCTCAGAACTCCTGCTGGATGCAAAAGAGAGTTCAATGGGAGAAAATGATGGCATGAGTGGATGATATGGAGGATACTAGAACACGTCTAGAATTAAGTAAATGCTCTCTAGAGGAGAAGGTGTAAGCCAGTACTAGAAATAGTGTAATATACTATTAGTCCACAGGAAGATTTTAAGATATTTTTTGTTTGTTTTGTTTTTTATGCACTTCTTATTGAGTGCTTTATTTCAGACAAACTCCATGAAGAAATTTATAAAGATTCCCCTCATTCCATCTATGTCCAGCAAATATCAGAAAAAAAAATGCAGAAGCATGCAAGGACACTAGATTAATTACAGGGAACACTGTGCTTTTTCATTATTTTTATGGTATTTATTTAAAGACACCAAAATAAGCGAGAAAGATATTTGCAATTTATCTAAAGTCTTGTGATAACAAAAGTTTGTGATTCCTTTGAGCAGCCAGAAGTGGCTGATATCCAGTACTGAGAAAGGAATCTTATTCGAAATAGGGTAACTTTCAATCTCCAGTTCTACTTCTTCCATTTCTCTCTACACTCCCAAAGACAGTTTATATGTTAAGCTCTGATTCTCAAAGTGAAACCAGGTAGTTCCTAAAGACATAGGAATACATGGAGAATCTTTAGGAATTGAGAGACCCTCAAACTCCAGAAAAAAATGCCTTTTTTTTTCTGTTGGCTTGGCTTGGAAATACATACTAAAAAGTCACCATATGAAAACCAATTGCATGTCTTAGACAACACAGAAAGCAAAAACACAATTCAAGTAATGAATGGAATAATTTCAATTATGTGTGGTTTGGTTGTACTCGGTAAATTTCATGTATACAAATATATTTAAAGTTAATTATCTACTATAATTCTAATCTAAATATAATAAAGGGACTTCTTTATCATTCTTAGTCTCCTGTGAAGTCATTTGAGTGTCCAAGTGATTGAATTCTAGCATAAAACTGTTGACATTAAAATAGGGTGTAATAAAGAGAGCCGGTTAATTGCTAGAAGGTCAATGAAGAGAAAAGGACTGTGCTCTATTTAACAGAAGCATCGCAAGCAATGTTAGGAAGTGAAATTGCTGCCAAAGAAAGGACATATGGGTGACCTGCATTGCAGAAATTGAAAAATGACATACCATTTTCTTATTTTCAGGTAATTGAAGCTGCAGATGGTTCTATGATTGACAATTCATACAGAAAAACTGAGTGAGATGTACCTTGCCAGAAGCTTGTGTACTCAAGATCTGTACCTGAGCTGGTCATCTGAACACCCTCTAAGGTCAGTGGAAACAAATGTACTTGTCTAAAATGTAATTCTCCAGAACTATATGTATTTTTCTTCACTGGAAATGGAGAGACCTGGAATTCAGATGTGAATATCTAAAACTAGCTGATAGAAAACCTACCAAAGGCACGTCTGATGCTGGAGAACCATTAGCAGTAAAGGTAGGACAAGGGAAGACCAGGGAGTAACAGCCTTGGACACCTATCACCTGCTGCCACACCAGATCTTCAGCACTTCAACACTGTCCAGTGACACTGCAGAAACTTAGCAATTGTGCCAGTCCTTGGTTATATAGAATATATACAGACTATATACTGTGGTTCCGAAGTTGGAAAGAAGATCCTTGTTTCATGATTCTATTTCTAGATCAAACTTTCTGTGTGAAGTACTAAATTGGCAGTTTGCATCAAAGTAGTCTTGAAAGGAGAAATCCTGAGGAAGCAATATATGCTTTTACACTGGTTAGTGATGCATGAAGCAGTTGGAGTAGGATGACAAATCTTTAGTCCTAAAAAGCCTTAGTCTTGCTTTTATCATTGACTCAAAAATATATTCTGAGATGAAGCCATTGTCTGTAGACAGGGCTGGTCATAGCCTTCCTCGAAGACATATCTACTTCACAGACTCTCAAACACCTTCAGTTGTTTTCAAGTAAGGCTGTGGAGGCATTTATTTAAAAGTTTATATGTCCTGCTGATTTTATTCCACTTCTTTTGAATTGGGGAACACATTGTAATACTGTGCTTTGTAATCTACATTATTACCAAAATATTTTTCCACTGTGATTTTCAGCTCTTTGGATATTTGAAACATTAATGCTTTGCACTCACAATTCACTCTTGGCCATGAGCAAACAGGTAGGTGAAAGTGCAAGTGTTCAGATACATATTCATGTATTTATACTGTGATCATGAAATTGAAAGGGCTCTTTCACAAGTACAAAATAGAAGGTTAGGCTTCTCTTCAGCTGAACAACGTATTCTCCTCCCTTTGGCATCTTGTTCCTCATCAAACCACCAGCATGCACAAAGATTTGTTCTCCACTGTGCAGTAAAACCCAACTCTTACCCTTTTCCTCTCAATTCTTTGGTGCTATCTTGGGGCAAGAATACTTCTTATTCTTTATTATCTCTAGTGAAGAAGTGCTTACAAATGTGACAATTTCACATGCTGGCAGTTGTGTCAGTTTATGTAGGTAAAGCTCCCCCTTCTCTGCTTCTACTTAAGCACACAGAATCTGGCATATGTCTTATGGTATCTAAATTATATGTCATCATAGAAGATATCTAAGAATTGTTGCCCAGCTCTTGATTATTTGCTCCACCTAGCTTGTTTACTAACTCAGTTAATTTATTACCTCTATCATATACTAATGCTGTGGCATGATCAAATGTCACAGAATAGTTATAATGCTGCTGCAAATTTAACTAGATTGGGAAAATACTGTTGATACAGGCATTGAAATTCTTGCAATCAAATCTAAGAAATTTGAACTGATTTAACACTCTTTTTGGGCCAAAAAAGCTTAAAAAAACTCTTCTATGTAAAAACTACTGTTTTATATCTCTTCTTGATATATTGAATTTACTCTTTAATTTACTGTAACCTCACACTCTAGGCATTTATTCATACATGGTCTAAAAGTCCTGTCTTTTAAATAGTCCCAGAAAGCTCAGCAAGGGTTTTGCATGATGCTTGTAAAACCAGCTCAATTTGGTGATCCTAAAGATTCTTTTTTCTCTATGGTGAAAGAGGACCATAGGCAAACATAACAAACAGGCCCATTTCAAAGGACAGAGAAAAGAAAACAAGTGTGCTTCTATTTTAAAATGGACAGAGTCCTGCTAAAGATGAGTTTTTAAAATAGGGATTTTAGTAGAAATATCAGTACTTCTGTGACTATGCAGGCTTTGGATCTCAGTTAATGTGCAGATTTATAGACAGAGCAGGTATCTGTGCTCTTAGATATAGACTGATACTTATGACAGAGAGGAATTCAGGGATCTAGGAATTATGCTTATATTATCATACAGGGATGGTGCAAGCCTTCAGAGGACCTTCTGCAGAGGACCATATAATGGGATGATAAGGACAGGTGTCAAAATCCCCACTTAAAGAGTGAATGTGGTAGAAAGAGAACAGAACTATATTGTAAGGCATTTGGGATTCTCTTTAAAAGAGAACACCTGTACAGCAAGGTTAGGTTTTTGCCTAACAAAAATGAAATCAGATTACTGGCTTGAGAGACTAAGTACTATCTGTGTGTGTTTACTTAGACAAGGAGTGGGAAGAAATGGGTGCTGAGAAGCACTGAGGTTCTGTAAGACATCTGTTTGACATTCAAAGTTAACAGCATTTTTTAGAGTGGGTAACACCCAGGGATAAAAGCTGTAACAATTACAGATAGACTGAGGAATACAAAGTAACCCTCTAAAGCTCATACAACAACTAGAGTATGTGATATGGATATAAGATCATAGGGGGGAAAGTTGTAAAAAAATAATAATATCAAATAAAGATGCTGAATAAACACTGGTATGTAGATAAAGATAAAATTAATGTAAATGTCCATGTACCATTACAGGATGCTTAAAATCAAAAACCAGTTTGCAAGGCCTTGGAGCTTTTTGCCAGGATTACTGGGGAACCTAAAATCTGTGTTGCACGATGGTGTCATAAAACAATGGGACATAGTTTGTCACACATGGATATGCATGTATGTCACATATGGAAGTCATATGGAGAGAACAGAATGACAGAAGTGGTGTGGGAGTGACCTTGCACCTGGAAAAGCCCCATAGATTACATTAACCCAGACTTTCAGAATAGGAAAGATCACATGGCAGATCTTGCTTCAGTAAAGACCTCTGCCTTCAGAACCACTGTGTGGAAGCCAGCCAAAGAAAGACTTTGGATTAAATCCTGACACCAATGAGCACATGACTGGCTTTAGGATTTTGCTGCCTTTACAGAGACCCTAAGGCTGCCAGCATAACCCTACCTGCTCTCTGACTTCTGAACCTGCAAGAGCAGCCCTCGCTGCAGTAGGAGCAGGCTCTCAGTTCTTCACAGCATCCTCCCTGCCTGAGCGCCAGGCACAGCCCTGCTGGTGTCCCCAGGATGTGAGTGGAGCAGCTGTAGGGATGGAACCATGGCAGGAGGTGCAGTGCCAGGACAGTTTAGGATAGAGCAGGAAGAGACAAAATGTTTTATGGGATTGGGAGAGTAAAGCTTATTTACAGGGATGCCAGAGGCTATGACCTCTAAATGGCTAAGTACCATAAAGAAAGCAGCAGAAAGAAACTGCAGTGTTTAACAGCAACAGTGACAGCAATCATAACAGAGATGAAAGCATAGTCTGAACCAGCACACAAGCTACTAAAATATTGATAACTTCAGTGTACCTTTTTGGTATAGCTATTCTCAGAGAGATAAAGTCTCTTTCTGATTTGATCCTAGCAGTAAAATGTACTTTTCAGCTCTCTGCACAGATGGTAATAGGTTAGTTGTGGTATAGGAAATAGGAAACAAGAATGCTAAATGAAATAAACATTTACATAACACAGTGGTACAAAAAAAAACTATCAGAAGGGAAGCTGCCAGAATCTGTAGACTAAATCATCCCTACCAGTATGAAAGAGTTCTCAAATGAGGGGAAAGCTGTGGGAGAAATTCCCTGTTTAGAATTGTGTTCAGCTGGTGCCTTTGCTGTTTCTCTGACATTTCTGGCAAGGCTGGTAGATTTAACTTGGAGTCATTAATGTAAATAATTGTTCAAACTCACATTCAAATCAGATAGTACAGGAGAGAAGATATTAGACCTAATTTTTTTATCCTCATGGTCTTGAAGGTTTTTAAAGGTAACATAGTAGGAGGTGGTTTAAGGTAAATCAAAAGTAGCATCTGTGTTTTCTTTAACAAGAACTATGTTATTGATTAAATAAATACATTCTTGCTTCTTTCCTAGTACTTCCTCTCCAGTCAGTGCTACTTATTTTTGGACTAAAGTCAACTAATAGAGTGAAATGATCAGGGAAACACCTTTGGCCATGGTTCTTGAACTGATGAGCAAAAAAGATACTTCAAGAATTGGAATGGTTTTGAGGAACATATACAGTCAGTCTAAATGTTACAAAGATATATATCATCCTAGGAAAACCTGTTGAAAGCACAACACCTAAATCCTTAAGGCACTAGAGATAAAAAAGACTCAAATTTTTTGTTCAGACTGTAGCAAAAGTGCTGGTACATGGCAGACTACCTGCAGGGAGATGGTAGCTGGTGTTGTAACCTGCTCCTCCGGAAGCTTCCCTGGGCCAATTAAGGTGTGTATAATTTACTCTGGATCATTATAGTTATGAAGGATGGTGATGAATATGTGGATACCATGAGAGAACACGTTATGTGACCTTTATCCAATTTTCACTCACAAGTTAAGATCTCCTTAGAATGAGAAAGGTGAAAAACACTGCACAGAGATCTAAATGGTGAGTCATTTTGGTGACGTTATTACTGAAGCCTTTTCCAAACAAAAATGGCAAGTGTTTGCTCTGTCTCTGCTAGTCTGCTGAAACTGGCTAATCCAAAATTAATACAGTCTTCATCATCAGCCACCATTTTCCCTGCAATTGTTATTACTGTTATTTAGAAAAATAAAAAATAGCCCTACACAGCCATATTTTCCCTTCAGCTCCTCTGGTGGAAAGATAGACCATTTAGGCCCTGGTAATGACTGAAGACATCTGATTTAGAAAAATATTTTTTAGGACAGGGCCTAATTGTGTATATTCTTGATTACAATTACAGTTATTGTTCCTCCACTCAAAGTTCTCAGAAAAAATGAAAATAACCTATAGTGTTCTAGTTTTGATTTTGCTATCATTACTATTACAACAACAACATGAGGCCTCAGACATAAATAAGACCTTTTGGAAACATATAAGAAGATGCACTACAGGCCACCAAAGACCTTAATGGTCCCGGAATTACCTATAGGACTCAAATCTGCAATACAGAGATCCCTTTGAAATACTTGCACTTGAAGAAACCTCTAACTAAATGGTACTCCACCATTTTAAACTCTCACAGCAATGAGTTTCTTCCTTTCTTGTGTGAGCAACCTTTCTTACAAAAGCACATTAATAAGAAGAGGTGTGTTCCTGATAGATCATGAAATATTGAAAATAAGCAAGATGGAACCTCAAAGGGGATTTCTGGGATTCTTCACTACAGATCCCTCCATAAGTTACACTAGCAGTACAGCAGTGTGGCGTATCTTGTCACTACCTTTTTAAGACTTCTCTTTTATTAGGAGAGCCACTGTTTGGAATAAGGAAAATATTCTCAGGTGAAAAAATCCCAACATGATAAATGCATTTTATATTTTGAAACTGCACTTCACTTTGGTGGAGAAGATGTGTTTAATAATGTTAAAGAAGGTAGAACTGCTGAGTGATGTAACATTTTAGGACTGATTATTGAGAATATTTTTCCAATGGGGTCTGTTATTTGTGTGCTGTTTTCGTGAAAGAGTGAAGGCTGTACTGTACACAAATTCCCTGGGGCAAAAGGAAGGTTTAAAACCTCCCACACTTCATCCTGAAAGGTTGGTGCTAGATAGGAGTCTTGGTGCTTAGGTTGCGCTTAGACAAATCAATTCTATCTTTCTCCAAAGGTGTACACCATTCTGAGGTGAACACAAAGGAAACCAGCAGCAAAAAACTGAAAAATAACAGAGGGAAAAAAAATCCTATTCCTTGATTTGAGAATACTAAATTCAACTAAGAGGTTTATTTGGGGAACATTCTAGGCTCACTTTGTAATCAACAGAGAAGAACAGGCACTTCCAGGATGTGATTTGAATAAAGAATGGTCTCACTTTTTCTTCATCATTTTCCTTTCTCTCAACTACCTTTGCAGAAGGCCTTGGACAACTCTGCTCCTTTCTAGGCAGCTCTGCTTCAAGTCTCAGGTGCTTATCACTGGGTGTGATGAAGCCAGAAAGTATATTTGCACATTTTTTGTGCTTAGTACAAATTCAGAATTAAACACTACAGCCTCTACAGTCTGTCAACCATATCTACTTGACTGTGTGAGTGCCTGTATTACAAATTAACAGTAAAGAATACTTAAACAGCAGTGACAGCTGGGACCAAGCCTCACGACTTTCTCATGCTTACCCTCCCAATGGGCTGAAAAATCAAGCTCCCTCTTACCTATTCTTTCTGTTCTCCATAGCCTCACACAGTGAACAGAATGAAGAACTTCTCTAGCTTGATGGGTAGGATAAACTCTGAGGAAAAAAGGAACTGCAGTTCAAACCCCTTCAGTCCGAGAAAGGCTTAAAATCCCTGTTTCCCACTTCTTGTAAGGGTGTTCAAACAATGAAGTTATTCTGAAGTGGTTGCTGCCTCTTCCTCCTCCAATCATTAGCTGCTTGCTCTCAAGAAACGACTCAATGCTCTGGATTTCAAGTGGATGAAGGTGATTGAGGTTCAACACTTGTTCAGATCAAAACTGAGAGGTTTCCCAGGTATTTGGTAGGTGGGAGTTTCAGTGACCTGCTCAGACAGTGGAGACAGAGAGGTTCCCAGTTGCTTTGAATTATTTCAGAAGTGGCCACCTTTCCCCACCCATTGTATTTGGAATGGAGATGTCTGTCTCAGAGGCTCTGAATCATCCTGCTGGGCTGCCTGGAAGCATGACAGCACCCAAGCTGAGCAGTTCCTGTTGACAGTTCAAATACTGCCTTCACTTCATGACACAGTTCTTAACCATTTCCTTTGAGCAGGTACCAAAGTGGTGCTTCAGTGACAAATCTCCCTCACCTTCCATGATCTACCTTAGTAGACTAGAATACAGAAAAGGCTGCTTTAAGCAAAAGACTCCTGAAGACCCCTGTTTCAAGGTGATCACAGCAATTTGTTTTAATTTCTCAAGATTTCCCTTCCATAATGAGTCAGCATATTTGCAGCCATAGTACTGAGCTCACTGGGGAACTGAGGAATGTACTCAGCACATACATACAGGTATATGCTGAATGCCAGCCTGGACATGACATTCTCCAGGCCATCTGTTGGCAGAGCAATGAGCATAACAGGTAGAGAAAGTGTGTTCACTCCACTATAAATGGCCAGTTGCATTAAGTATAACATTTACATTTGCTTGTAGTTGTCTGAATTCAGAAGCAAATTTGATGCACTACACTCATGCCAGTAGATCCCTTATTTCCTCTCCCCCCCACTTAATTGCACACTTTTTTTGCTAGCTACTCTTCCCTTTTCAGTCCTCAGCATGCAAATTATGCCCACTTTCACTTATTTTCTGACTAATTTAGAACTAAAATTTATGCTGCCATTCACGTCACTGCTGAAATTGGCTCAGAGCTTTCCAAGGGAGTTGCACTTGTTGACAGCAGGTATGAATATATTTCTTAGCTTTGAATGCCTTCATGTGAAAAAAAAATTGCAGAGCACTGTCAAAGCTGTGGCTGATACACTGCATAAATGTATAAAGTAAATAACCATACTTACTATGATGAATTCTAGTCTTAGTCCCTAATAACTGCCTTTTGCAGGTAATAGTTGCTGAACTTCTATGTGGAAAATATAAGCCTGACACCCTAGCATTTATGTACAAAAAAGCAAAGGCTGGTTATCAATATGCTTGCTTAAATCATGAAATTCACCACATGGCTAGGTGGTTAAAATATTACCAATTACTGCAATATGATGATGGGCTCCTCTAGCAGGAATAAGAAGGAAACCCCCCAGGACAGCATGAGCCTGAGAAGTAAGTTTATTCTAGATATTTTTTAGGCAGAAGGTGCTGAGCCTCCTTTCATAGGATATTGATTTGGATCTTTGCATTATATATTGACTTCCCCGACTGACCTTTGTCTGAACTGCAGCTGAACAGTTTTCAAAGCATCTGCTTACCAGAACAAAAGTAAACTGCAAAAGCATATTGGATACAAAGCACTGACCTCTCCAGACTGTTTTTTATTCTCCTTTGTTTACTACTTAAACATCAGTTTGTAGCCTGAATGGCAGCTTATGCAGGCTAACAAATTAACTGAATGTTAATGTTTTGGTCATAATTTATAACCTGTTAGAGAAATTTTACTGTTTAAAAGAAGTAGAGACTCTCTACTTTGCTAGCAAATAATGTAAGAAATTATTTCTGCTATGAAAGAAGCTGTTAAAGACCAAAATCCTTTACCACTGCACCTTTTTGGAATGAAACATTCAGTACTTTGAGAGTAAATACTGCAGTAAGAAATCAGTAAAAACACGAGCCAGTGTTTTTGGCTGTAAAGGAATCAGTAAAAATACCAGCACCAGTGAACAGGGCACTTTTAGACACCCATGAAGTATACAGGTGGAATAAGGAGATGTAGAGACTGTCATTATTCTTCAAAAGAAAGTATTTTTAGTAGTCCTGAAAGCATATGATTCTCCCTGTTACTTCACATTTGCCTTTAATAAACATTTAGCTCGGTTTCAGCAATGTACTTTCTACATTTGAATTTAGAAAAATTAAATAAAAAAGGAAAATATTCACTGCAAATAGAAAAAGGGACCAATTTCAGAGATAATCTTAATTCCCACTAACTCTACTCTAGAGAACAGAGCTTTTCAGTGAAACACCAAATACAGCTCCCTGTGAAAACAGAATTGAAAAAGTCCAGCAATGAGCAGGTTTCATTCAGTCACTGTTTTCCAATGGGATTTACAGCCACTGTGCTGAATGAGCACCCAGAAGGCCCTGGACCCACTCTACCAGGCAGCAGGGGTTATACTCATGGCAAATAGATATAAGCAAGCACATATACATGCACTAGGACCACAATTCTAAGTTTTCTGTTAGGTAGGAAAGAAAGGCAGAAAAAAATTATTCCATTGAAATGGCTGAAGGCATGGGGGCTGGTGCCTGGACCAAATGCCTGGAGTATTCCTTTTCCCTGGGCCTTGTGCTGAGCTCATTTGGTTCCTGACTGCTCTTCTCATAATTAAGTTTTCCACGGAGTAGTCATACAGCACAATGAAGATACTGAATGCTGAGGTCAGAACCAGGCTTAGAAAAGACCAAGAATCTTTGCACTTGCCACTGGGCAGAAAAACTTTCCAGAGCCACAAATGATTGCCCCAACTCCCAGAAAATAATGCAGTTTTCCAGCTGCAGGCTTAAAAAGCTCTAAGGCCATTAAATACATGGTTGTGGGCTGACCCTGACAGGGTGCCAGATGCCCACCAAAGCTGCTCTATCATTCCCCTCCTAAGCTGGGAATTAGGAGAGAGAGAAAATATAATAAAAGTCTTGTGAGTAGAGATAAGAGCAGGAAAAGATCACTCACCAGTTACTGTCTTGGGTAAAACAGACTAGGCTTGGGGAAAAAGAAATATTACTAATCAAATCAGAATAGAATAATAAGAAATAAAAACAAATCTTAAAAATACCTCCTCCTCTTCCCTTTTTCCCAGGCTCAGCTTCATGCTCAGCTCCTCTACATCATCCTCTTAGTTAAGCAGGGGGATGGAGAATAGGGGCTGTGGCCAGTTCATCACAAGCTGTCTCTGCTGCTCCTTTGCCCTCAAGAGGAGGACACCTCACATGCTTCCCTGCTTAATCATGGGGACCCTCCCAGGGGACCCAAGTCCTCCATGAACTTTTCCAACGTGGAGTCCTTCAACAGGCTTCAGTTCTTCACAAACTGCTCCAGTGTGGCTCCTTCCAGGTGATGCAGTTCTTCAGGAACAGCTTGCTCCAGCTTGGGTTCCCACGGGGTCATAGGTCCTGACAAATGCTACAGTGTGGGCTTCTCTCTCCATTAATGCATTTCTTGTCAGAAGCCTGCTTCAGGGTAGGCTTCCCACAGAGTGACAACCTGCTTTGGTCATCCAGCTGCTCTGGTGAGGGGTCCTTCAGGAGCTGCAGGTGGATATCTCTCCACTCTGGAACGGCATGGGCTGCAGGGTGATAGCTTACCTCCCCATGGTCTGCACAACAGGATGCAGGGGAATCTCTTCAGCACCTGAACTTCCTTCTCCTCCTTCTTCTTCACTGACCTTGGGGTCTGCAAGACAGTTTGTCTCACATAGAATTCTCAGCTGCATTTGCAGTAACTTTTGCCCCTTAAATCCATTATCACAGAGGTGCTACAGCTGTCACTGCTTGGCTTTGACTTGGAGTCTTCTGACATTGGCTCTATCAGATATGGGGGAAGCTTCTAGAAGCTTGTCACAGAAGCCACCCCTGTAGCCCCCCAGTACTAAAACCTTGACATGCAGACCCATACTAGCCCTTAGGAAAAAGTCTCTCACACCCCTCAGGCAAACAACCCGGGTATTTGGCAACGTAAGCAGCTGTTTTCTACTTTCTATAAAAAAAGCTAGAGTCAGAAAGAAGGTAAGGGTGGGCGAAGAGCAGAAGAGATGAAGTCAGAGATAGTACTCACTTGGTCTGGGAGGTACTGTGAGACACAGAGGCCTCTATGCAGAGGGTGCTGTTGCTGAGGAAGAAGTAGAGCACCCACAGAAGTGTACAGGTGGTAAATTGGGAAGAATATTCATGTCTGTAAGTGATGCCAACCCTAACCAAAGTGAATGACCTCTGGAGAGCCGAGAGGTTTGCGGGTTATGCCCTCTAGCATAAACTTTTAGCAGAAGGAGGAAGGCACAATGCAGGAAGGGGGTATCAAAAATTGCAAGTGGTTTTGAGAACGAACACTTATGAAAATTGTGTAGTGATGCCATATCTTCAGTCCCTGAAACCTAGCATAACAGAGACCTCATTAAACCTAAACTAACACAGAAGCAACCCATCCGGGTACACACTGGTCCATCACCTGAACTGTGGGTACCAAGCCAAACACTAAGTAAATAACATTTGACACAGAGACTCAACTCCCAAAGAACATTTGCCAAGGCTGGCCTATTTCCTTGCTCATTCTTTGCAGAAGGTGAGGACCCAATGCATGACAAAGTAATGGACTGATAGTATATGTATAACCTAAACTGACATAAAGTAATGAAAAAGGGTAGCAGTAGAAGTGAGTATGGGTCAACAAAACTTAGCTGCAAAATTCTAGCGATTTCCTTGCCCAAGTCTCTGACCACGGCACTAACGCATATAGCTGATGAAAAAACAGATGTGCCTTCACGTTTGTTCATTGTTATTATGCTCTCTTTAGTATAAGCATGAGTAAGAACTTGCTGTGGAGTCTTATTGTAAGTCTTCAAAGGCATCTGAAAAAAATATTCTTCACTACAGCACCATAGATACAGATAGCTCACCGGCAAAAGTATGATACTTTGTCATATGAACACAAAATAACAAAATGAGCACTGATCCATTAAACAGATTGTTCCTGACAGGGCATGACATTAGGGCAGTCTTTTAAAGAGCAAATTCACATAGTCATGTCTAATTAATTAGTCTGAAAAAAGGGACTGACAAAACTCATGGTTGCAGCTAAGCAAGATCCTCAGTGAAATACACTATCAGAATTTATTGTTACTCATTGATCAGATAAGACCAACAGCATCACTACAAAGAGAGCAAATCAGGGATAATAACTAAGTAATTAGTAGTTAGGTCCACAAACATGTCATACATATTCTGTGACCACACAAACATGACAGCAAGGACCCCCCACTTACAATGTACCAGAATAAGGAAGCATCACAATAGGTACAGGTAACCACTGAAGCAGTTGAATCCTGGATGGGCTTATTTATAACTGTGGACACTTTAGTAAATTAAAGAATATTCTCTGTCAAACCTCTTGTTCTCAGGGCCAGGTTCAGCACATCTACTTCAAGAAGGTTACTTGAGTATCAAAATGCCAGATTCTAGGATGGTGGTTCACACACAAAGCTGTCAGCTGGGAGAGGTCAAGCGTCTTCAATGGTCAAGTGGTGTCCTTGCCTATGGGGTGAATTTGCAGCTCACTGAGAGAAACAATGAAGCAGTGTACTGCACCTCAATCTACACATTTGGATGTTGCATGTACATAGAGGGAACAAATTCTACCAACAAACCTATGCTGTTTTCATACTTGTACAGGATGCCTTCAGAAATGCCAAGGTACTAGGAAAAGATGTGGAAGGAATTCAGACTGTCTTAATCCAGATTCTTAATGTTCAGCCTTGAGTCAGACACTTATGCCTTAATTTTGATGGAATCCAGGGACAGAAAAAAAGAAGAGCCATAAACAGGTGAGTCTGGCAAGGGGTTGCTTTCATCCTGCTTGGTGGAAACGAGATGAAAACTGCACATGTAATAAATAGGAAGACATTCAAAGAGTTACCGGAGCAATGCATTGGCAAAGCTCCTGCTGGAGGTGTCTGAGGGAGCAAAAGATGGCAACAATTAAGGGAGCTGTGGCAGCAGGAGTAGGCAGAGGATTTGTCTTGACGATTTAGGAGACAAAGGAGATGGGAATGTATTTATAGAGGCAAGCTGGGTTGGAGAAGGTATTTTCAAAATAGAGGTTGCAAGAACAAGGTTACCGTGCTTGTGTCTCTGCCACTGAGTCATTGTGACAATTTCCCCATCTGTAAAACTGAGATAATAATACTTACCTATCTTACAGAGGGAGGGGAGTGTGTTGTGAGGATTAATTAGCTAAGGTTTGTACAGCACTTTGAACATGTAGAGAGCGATATAAGTGCTCAGTACTAAGATTATTATTAATATGGAAGGAATAAGCCAAGGTGGGGGTGGAGAGCGAGTGAACAAGCTTTTAAAAGATAAGAGGAAGGAAGCAACAACAGGATGACAGAGAATAGGAAGGGATGGGATTAAGGGACAGTTTCTTAAATTAGAGGTAAACACAGGGAGACTTTACTGGAAGCTTAAATAAAGGAAGAAAGCATTAGGAGTGGAACTGTTAAAACTAGAGGCCTATGAGCTCTGATATTATTCTCCTCTCATTTTCTCTTGTTTTGTCAGCTTTACACCACACTGTGGGATTTTTGTTGTCTTCCCAGAAGTCTTTACCTGGAACACTGGCTGCAAGTAAAATAGTCTTTATCTGGAACACTGGAAGTGAAATAAACATGAACTGTCAAACTCAAACTGTAGCTCTGGCACTACAACTCCCACCACATCAGTAAGTCGTGGATCTGAAACCAGAACTTAAAAAATAAGTAGTTTCCTATTTGCACAGTTTATGTAATTTGTATCTCCCTCCTTTTCTGCAAAACCACAAGAAAGAAAAATCAACCTCCCTCCCATGAATGCTGTTAAAGATGGAAAACCCATGTATTTTAAGCAAGTCTACAAATCACAAAATTAAGGCCATTTTGATCACTTTCTTTCAATGAGGTAAAGTAGATGAGGGTATTTTACTGGCCAAGGGATTTTGATAGGTTGTTTGAAACTGGCAATTTTAAATAGATTGCATGTTGATTACATATAGAACAATTCCAAGATACTCTGTAGTCTGCTTCTCCAAGGGACCAAGCAACTGCAGTGGTAACTCTGACTTTGTTGTCCAGGAATTTATAATGGAAAATTATACTTCCCCCTGCCAAATTCCCAGCTTCTATTTTGTGACAGACAAGTTATAAAATTACTTAAATTGTTCTGAATTTTACTCAGAATAATCAGACAAAACAGTGGGGGCAACACTCTGTTCACCCAGCAAAGGAGATACAGTGCAAAACATTTTAACTAAGGCAGACAAAACAGACTTCAAAGTCAGTGCACCTTTCAGAGCTTGTTTCAGACTAATAAAAGCAATGCTATTGAGACAGATCATTATCCTTAAAGACTAGTTTGTCCTCAACCTTTCTTTGGGGATCGTGAATTGAAACTAGCATGGTTCTTGATGTATCTTTTTATTCTTTTGGTAGTAACAGCACTCGAAATGACCTTTTAGTTTATCATTAGGTTTATTACTCTGTATAGCTGCCTCCACACATATAATACTATTCATAAATATAAGGAGACACAATTTCAAGGAAATAGCTCATTTTTCTGCTGTGCTCAGATCCACAATAATAACCAGTGGATCAGGATAAGGTAAGTGATTACCAATACAATGAATGTTCTTACCAAAGGAGCTGGCTTGAAGTAGGAAGTTTTTATAAAGCTAAGTACTACTGAAAAACAAGTCTAAAAGCTCAAGAATAGCTTCCATTTGCAGTGACACCTATGATGGTAGCTGGTGCTAGTAGGTGGGGTGTCTGAAAGAACCTGAGAACTCACCTTCTGACAGTGAAGATCCCTCAAGCTCTCAAGCTGGTATCTCTGATACAAAGACTGTTCCCATTTGAAAATTTGGTCCTAATGCAACGGGAGAATGCATCAGAGCTTTAAGTGAAGCAAATACGTATTTGCCCTTGAACTGTAACAAAATCCAGGAAAGCAGAAAAAAGGGAGGCTCTTTGTTGCCTGTGAAGTTGCCTGAGAATACTGTGAAAACACTATTTAGAGTTGTATTATCAGGGTTATGTGGGCATTTACTCTAGTTTATTTAGGATGTTTACAATAGAACCTCATAGCTTTCTCTCTCGGGTCCAGGTTTTTAAGAATTGTCTTCAGCAGCAAATGATGTATTTCAAAATAAGTATGCTTTTAGCAAGGCCATACTCTGTCTTTCTATCACTAACAGAACAAAACACCATATTTAAATATGCAAGAAAACAAAATGTCCAACAGCAACAAGGAGATGAGGGTGCCCCAGCTGTACAGCATGAATGAATGCAGAGATTCACTGTAGTTTGCATACACTCCTACAAAGGTGTCATCTTCCAATAATTCCAGTCATAGCCTACCACTACCTAAGTTAAACTAACTGATTGGGATAACAACATAAATATTTCCACTTTCTTAGCCAGTGGTTGCATGAGAGACAGCTTACCACTTCACGTGCGGGTGTGTTTTGCAGCTCAGTCTAGAAGCGCAGTAGATCCCTGTGTAGCTAAAAGAGTGGCAATGTGGTGCTCTCTATTTCTTCCCTTCTGTTGCTTTTGGCTAAGAAAAACATTCATGCAGCTTTCCTCACACAGGCCATTAAGAAGTTTTTCCAAGGAACCGCCAGCCTGGCTACCTAAGCATTGTTTCAGCCTTCAGACCTCTGTTCTTAACCTCACACCTTCATTTTGGTGTGGCACACTCCTTACTCTTACTTTGATGGGCCTAATGCCTAAAGAGCAACTGGCAGCCATACTAATTTTTACAAAGGGGACTTGCAGTTATTATTAATGCTGTCAGGTCCATTCATCCCAGGGGTTTATAATGTCTGCATAGCATTTAAATGACAAATGGGTCATGTGTTTTGGGCATTTTAAAATCCGCACAGTACTTCAAAGAGATTGTGATGCCTGGGGGAGAATTCAGAGCTTTTACAATAACTGATGTTTTAAAAAGCAACATATTTTTTAAAAGAAGCAGGTATTCATGAAGGTAATCCTGAATAAGAATTCTTGGTGAGGCTTCGCAAGTAAAAATTTGAGGGTTTGTCCATGTGAGGAAATTAACTACGGCAGAGCTACTGATGTAAAATTATAATGCTGCAGCAGCTACTGCTTGTGTAACTCTATGTTCCTACACAGACAGGATTCAGGAATAATAGACTGTTTTTGTTTTTTTGTTTTTTTTTGTTGGTAGACCTTACACTGCTTTGGAACTAGCATAAACTCTTTCTGCTTCATAATCACTAGGCCCCCTACTACTGAAATCAGCCTTCCATTTTCTCTTTTGTGCAAATGCCCCTTCACCAAATTACACTTTTGCAGCACAACCAATGACTACAGAAAATGTCTGCAACTACTAATTTTAGGCAAAAAAAGAAAAAAGAAAAAAAACAAAACCAATAAAGAACCTGACATGGTAAGGAAGTGCATGCACAAGAGGGACAGAAGACCAGAGCCAAGGCTACCACATTTTATGTACAGTACTAAGGAGAATAGTTAAGGTGATCTCTGACCAGGAAGAGAAATCACTCTACTCCATCACAGGATATGAAATTCCTCCCCTCACTTTTCTGGGATTTGCCAGTTTATCGTGTAGCACTGGCAGATGAGCCCTAAGAAGGTTTGTTGCAGCGATTTAAAAGAGAAGCAACACATGGTTTAGGGAAAAAGCTGAGGCAGTTCAACACAACACCTTCAGTGAGTGCATTTCAATTGGCTTTCAACTTAATATCTCAGGAAACTTTGAGAGAAAATGGATTGAAGTATTTACAGTGTATATAAATCACAATAAAAATGGGAACACTTTTTCAGTTATCTACTTGATGAATAGTAAGGAGAAACAATATTAAGCTTGAAGCTTAAAAATTTAATATGGGATAATGCAGAAGCAGAGTTGGTTCAACCAGGGATCTGATATTGTAATAACCAAACAAAAATGGAACTTGAGTGGTTTATATGTGTTATCAGTACTCTTCAGGTGAATGGAGGTTTTAGTAAGAGGATATACTTTTTATGTAAACTCTATAGTCTTCTGATAAATGTTTAATATTAAACTTATCTAAAATTCTAATAAAATAAAACGTACAAGGACAACATCTACATGAAGTAGTTCAAGTTGCTTTTGGGTCTAAGAAACAGTTTATATTGTGTTTACTATCACAGAACCCTTTTAATAAAAAAATGGAAGTTGCAGTCTCACTGATCCAAAAATGGGACTCTCTGTTACATAAATAAAAGAATTTCTCACTCACCAGATGAAACCAGCCACAATACATTGTGCAGACTGGTCCATCAGTGCACACCAGACCATGGGCTCCATCCTACAGACATAGCTTTAACTGAAAGGTTTCAACATTTTTAAGTTTGTAGTCCCAAATATTTTATGCTTTGCAGGAATGGGATAATAAACTAAACACTACAGCTTCAGAAGATGTCCACAGATATTTGTATTTTAAGTGACTTTTCTTTTCATATGTTTTTAGGCCTATATACTTTTTCTTCTAAAAATGCTCAAATAATCAGTTATATTGGTAAGAAAATAATTAAATAAATAAAATCTAATCAATTATATATTGCAAAATATTCCCTAAAATAAGTTCTTAGCAAGAAGTTAATCTTTTCCTAAGTACTTCCCTCTTCCTATCAGGAGACAGAAACATAGCACGTGAACCACATATCCTAACACAAGAATTTGAATTCTGAATCAGAAAAGGGTCTGAGCCAAACTCCAAAGAGTAAAAGGTGACATCTACTCACACATCCTGTGTTATGATTTCCCTCTTCTAGTCTGCAGAAAACAAGCAGGACTGAAGCTGGTAGTGAAGTGACTTGCCAGACTGATAAAAAAACAAGGATTAAGAGTCCCAGACTCCCACTCAAGCACCATCTGCAGTGAGTTGCATTTCCTGCTCACTCCTATAGACTTTGTTCAGCTTAGAGAAGACCTGTGACTGTTAGTTAACTGATGTAATATAAATTCCCAACTAGGAATGTATGATCAATGTGAAAACATGAGAAAACTTGAACTGGGACAAAGCAGTCAGTTAAGGACAACATTAAGAATTCACATACTTGTGCTGATTTTGCAAACTGCTGCTACAAATTCCACAAAGTCTCGGTTCCACTATCCTACCACAGCTAAATGAGTTTATTTGTCTAAATATGTTTTCAGGAAGGTGCCTCTATCAGGGAGATGCTGGCAGCAGCAGTGCATAAGCCAGCCTGTGCAAGAAATGGTCCCCATTGCTGGGAACTTCAGAAATACTCCAGTATTTTAGCTTTTGTTACCATCTCACCCTTAAGAATGTTGTGCTTTGCTGTGTACCAGTTAGTCTGTGATAACCTTTACTGCAAGTTTGGCTAGTGTTGAGATGACCACAATTTTCTTTTTTTTGTTACAAAATTCCAACTTGACCACATTATTTACAAAGGATAATGAAGACCCTTGAAGACAGAATAAAATCAGGTTTAATATAGTTACCACAAGGCTGAGTAAATGGTCTTTTCCTCTCTACATCTTTATTTCTCTGACAAGCTGTTCACACTTAATTTGTACAGAGCACCATTTAGTCTTGATGTGCACTCTGTCTTCCCAGATTAGTTTAGTCAATAGCCACCTCATCACCTACATCCAAACAGCTGTTTTACAAGAGATCCCTTATGTCAGCAGAGAAATCCTTAGTGTATGGTGGAAAAGAGCTGCTGAAGCTGATTCAAAATGAATGGATTAGCAGATAGTATGTTGGCATACAGAATGACTGTATGACCCAAAGCCACAAGCAGCAAAATGCAGGAGAACATGAGAAGCTACTGGTTTACAGTCCAGTATTTTGTCTCAATGGCAAAAGGAGATGTCATTCATGGAGAGCATGTAAGCCTAGTCATCATTTGCAGTACATTTCTTCTGTATTCTCTTAGCACACAAAATACCTACACAAGGAACTTCAGAGGGTAACTCCCTGCCTAGTCCTTCTAATGACTTTAGGGACTTACTGTCCCTGAGTTTTTCTGACTCCTGCTTTGAAGACCCTCTGGGGGTCTGTGTCTACAATCTCTTGTGGCAGCAAACTCTGGAAATACACTATACAGTGGGTAAAAGGATTGGCTGCTTCTTTCCTTTAACTCAGTTTCTTACTATTTTCACTGAGTAGCCTCTACTTCACAAAGTGTAGAATTTGGTGAACAGCAGTTCTGCATTATCTTTGTGCCAGAACTTCACTCATCCACCACCTTCCCCCCTTTCTTCCCCAAAGAGAGGTATGACTTTGATTTATTACACAACTCTTGATTAGTCATATGATCAAAACCACCTGTGTTGTATTTTATTTTAGTAGAGCATTTTGAACTTGTAGACAATGTTCTCATAATCTTTGAGAAGCTTTAGTTAAAAACCCCCACACATCAATAGTAATGTTCATATTTCTCTCCTTGTGGAAGCAAAAGGGAGAACAGACTGACTGAACATTTCTACCTGTTATTAAAGGTGTTCATATAAATGATACAGTTTATGTTGTGAGATTTGAGTCTAGGCAAGAAATCATGAAATTAAGGACTGTACTATAATGTGCATGGAAGGTAAGAAAAAACTTAAATTGTGAGGTCATGTGGAGCCCCTCTCAGGATCAGGACCTCAGAATTAGAAAAGACAATGAGGACTAAGATACGACTGAGAGTGAAAGGCCAACTGCTCTCTGACATCTGGCAGCCTGGATGTCTCTTTCTTTAGGATAAAATCCTTCACTATATAATTTCCAGACTTTAAGCATCAATTTGAGTGCAATTTAAGCATCATCATAATATTTCTCTAATATAACTTCTTGGTGTGACTTTTCTTTCAAAATGTATTTTAAAATACAGAAAAATTTGAATAGACTTCATGAATATACACCTTCCTATATATATATCATCTGCTGAAGGTATCTCCTTTCCTTTAACCTTAAAAACCTGCTTTTATAATCCTCAAATCAACCACAGCAAGGTATCTCACCTAATTTTCTCTCTTTTATCCCTACTGTTGTAGAATATTTTCATAGAAATACTTAACCTATGTTTACCAGTGACACAAACAACTTGAGTACCACGTCCTGTGAAGTCTGGAGACCAAAGTCAGGTCATTGCCTATTTCAATATTCACGTCTCCACTCATGCCCCTGAGTAAATCGGGCACATATGCACAGAATTTATTTCAGTCCTTTCCTTGCTCATCTCAAAACAGTTGTGTAATAATGGCTATTTGCAGGCTAAAATGTTTAAGCCTTATGTTTGACAGGGTACTAGAAAGCAGAAAGAAACTTCCAGCTTGTTCTAGCTCCAGGAACCTGCCAGGCCCCTCTTTTCCAGCCTTTGCTGACACCTGAAGCCCTGATAAACACAGCTAGCTGAACTTGGCTGCTTCTTTGCCCTGGGTGTCAAAGGAATAATCACACCCTAACTGCTTAATCTGCCTTTTGCCCCTCTTGCGTCTTGCTCCCCTTCCCACGCTCTGCTTTGCATTGTAATTCCTTGGCTTTCTGACTGTTGCCTCTGACCTCCCTCTTGTTTTGCCCTTCAACTTGGTACAACCATATTGATTTTCCTGTCCTTTGGTTTGGCTTCTGATCCCATGTCTTGCCTAGACGTTTGCCCTGTATGTCTTTACGCTTCTTGCTTGACTTTGAACTGCCTTGCCCTGATTGGGCTCTATATCCAATTCTAGCCAGATCTTGGAACCATATTTGATCATGTGTTCACAAATGCTTGTTCCAAATCTTTAGAAAACCGCTTGAACTTCCAACCCAAACCCTTCTAGTATTCTGTGATTCTTGTGGTACAAGGAGGGGAGCATTCACAGAGGGCTGAATGAAGATCAGTGTCTCCACAGAGAAGTGACAGTCAAACCTTGTGATGCCCAAACATGCTGACAAATTTTCCTCATTTCAGATACCCCATAGAATTTGGAGGGAGGGTATGAGGGTCATCCACTAATCATCTCTAAAAGGATGATTAATAGAGTTCTCAGCTCATGATGGGATATCAAATGTGAAAAGATAAGCAGAATAAAAGAGCATAGATTTTAATTTGCTTTGTTGTATATTGACTTTTTCTACTTTCACTGAATTGAGGAGAAACATGTAAAAAATGCAACCATCTAACTGGACAACAAACTTTGCTACTGTGGCTGCATATGGTGAGGTTTTGGCAAAGGCAGAAGCAAAACCAAACTCCAGCACTTGGATCTTACAGTTTTTTAAAACGTGGAGGTTTCATGCTCAGAAAAAATAGCTGATTTCTGAATAAAAGAAAGTGGAAAGAGGGAATTATTTGATTTTGTTTCTCTTTGCTAGGGTAATGAATATTTTACTGAACATGGGAAAGTACTAATCTACTTTTTGTAATTCATGGAAAGCAATCTGAAAACTCATCAAAGACTGGAGAATTACAGTGTCCTCTATCCATTCAACTCTGTTTTCTACTATATTCTTATTTTTATCCCACCTCTCTTTCCAATCTGAAAAGAAGGAACTGGTAGTAATCTAACTCTGCTCTCCAGTCCTCAATTAAAATTTGTGGTGTGAACATCTAAAGGTCAAAACGCAGAAGTCTGTCCTCAGTTCTCTCTCAGGCATAACTGTTGTTAACTTTTGATAAACTTGACTAATTTTTGTAGCATTTTATGTATTTTCTTCTAAAATATTTCAGATGGTTTCCTCCATGTAGGATATATAGGACGTAGGTGTTTACCCACTTACATGGGTGATATTGAAATAAAATGCTGTTTGAGGTGGTATGAACAAAGTCTGTTCATTGATGGTTTTGTCATGCCTGGATAATGTATCCAATCCAACTTCATTTTGATAATATCACTATACTAAACCATGATATATAATTTTTATATATTCTAAGTATTTTTTAGCTACATGTGGTATACAGTCAAACAAAAAACCCTATCCCTCAATGACATAATGACATTACTGAGGTTGATTTCTATGAAAATAGTACTTACAAAGTATAGTATAGTAGTCACTATATATATTCATTCCCTCTCCCATCACTTAATTACATCACCCTTTAAGAAAGACATATAATGTAATTAGAGATTTGAACAGTTCACAGCCAGATCACTTAAAGTAACATTGTTAATGGGTTTTAGAAGTTCTCCATTTAATATTGCCAATGTTATAACTTCTAATTACCTTAATAATTAAGGCTGTGTCATTCATGATTGAGGTAACAGTTGCTACCACTAATGGGTATTAGAGGTCTCTCACAAGGCATGTTTTGATGTTCTCACCGAGTTGCTCAGGGCAGGCAAGAGCTATTTGTCCTTAGAAACATAGTGGTTGCTATGTGGTGGCCTGGGCAGAGGCATCCTTGCTAACCACTTTAATACTGCCACCACCACTGCTGCTTTCACTGAGGAGTGACTGTATTAAAGGCACTCCCCATGCACTGCCCTTGAAATGCAAATGTGGCACCTATGGATGAAATCTGTTGAACTCTAATTGCTATTGTTACTATTGCTACAAATAACAGCATAAACTTGAGCGTGAAACCTGACTGATATTCAAAGAAATCCATAGGTAATTCTTCCCCATTCCCAATCTTACAAATTAGCAATGGTTATGATTTGCAAAGTTTAAGATGACACGTTTGTTTCATCATTCATGAGTAATTCAGAAGAGTAACTACAACTAGGTTAAAGTCTAAAGGAAAGCAACTGGGATTTGCAGCTATTTTGCCATGATAAAAGGCTAAAATCACCTTTTCAAGTACATTTTTTCTAAAGACTTCTGGCTTATATTGAAACCAAGTCTTCTATGAAGAATAAGAGTCAAAGGTTCCTCCTTATTTGTCTGAAACTAGTTCAGAGACAAAGGCTTGTTTTTTGGCCATGCTACACTTTGAGGCTTAAGTATTCACTAACAGGAGAGTGGAGAACTCAGGATTTACTCTACTTCCATACCTCAAATTCACCAAGATTTATGTAACTGGAGACCAAAAAAGGTTTGGAGAACTATTAAACACAGCTAGATAGGAAAATGTCAACTTCATTTGACAGGCTTTCACCAAACTGGTTTTAATAATCTAGGTTGTCCCTGAGGACTGGGGACAGAATGACTTCTCTGATTTACTTTGTTTTTTGGAGTTTATTATACTGCATTATATGACTGTGATGGAAAATATTCAATCCTCAGGGACTGGAGGAGCATTTACTTCTTGAATTTGTTTGTTTTCCAGTCACAGATTCAACTGATTTCCTGACTCAGGTTAAATTATACTGAACAGGTAAAAGGGCAACTCTGTGATGCAAAGAAGAATGCCCTGGGGATAAAAAAAAAATTGATTTATCCCAGTCGCACTAAAAACACCCAGGAACTTAACATTTATTAGACTGGACATGAAGGACATACTCATATAGATAAGATACACATGGTAAATTAGCCCTTTAAGGTACAACATTGAAATCAATACGCTACACAGACACCACAAAGACACTCTCATTCCTCTTCATCTAAATTAAAATCTAGGTAAAAAATAGAAAAAAATATGGGAAAACAAATCCCAAACTCATGTATCTAACTTGACTAACAGGTGTGAACATTTCCCTCCCTCATCAGGTAAATATATAATGTGCTCATGGTTGAATCAGATTTAATTTCTACAGACTTATGATATTAGTTTGGCAAGTATCTTTGCTTCTTTGTGTCCTTTTTCAGTGGAAACAAAGTAATTATAAGAGCACCACCTTTGTCTGCTTTGACCTGAAATAGTACTAGATACACCCCTTCAGATACAAATACAATCTCATTAAGGAAAGAATTCCAGTTGAGTGATCATATTTCCTGCTGACTACAAGATAGAATTCCAGGATTAAAAAATCCCTATATTAAAGTAATCTTAGAGATTTTTAGATCAGCAAGTCATACACATATCTATGTGTTCCTATACAGTGTATGTGCATATATACTTAAGTATACACATACAACTCACACAAATTATAGTGATACTAGTGCCAAAATTTTTTCTCACACATTCCTGAAAGTTTTCAGAAATCTTTATTAGCCATTTGGCCACAAATATATTCCATTAAATTTCAGAGCAGTCATGACAGAAATTCTACTGCTATACTCTTAAACCACAAGACAAAAGGTATTAGATCTCAGATTACATGAAAATATGCCAAGATCATTTCAGGAGTCTGAAGCTGCTTGGAATGCAACACAAACAAGTAATTCAAACTACTCTATGTAATATTTACAAATATGTCAATCTTAGATGAACAAGCTGAACAAAGCATACCTGTACACATACTGTCATAGAGGAACTGAAAAATGTCTCCCTCAAAAGTAATAGCAGTTCAGACTGATTTTCAATTAAAAAAAAAATTATTTTGTATTTTGGGTAAAGGCTCATGGTTAATTCAATTTTTGATTTTGCCTCATATGGATATTTATATGGATAATTGCAGTTTATTATCAACATTCTTAAAACCACCTCCAAATAAAGGACAAGTAAAGGCAAGGAAAAGTAATATGAAAGAGCCAAATCTATGCCACCTCTATGCTGTCTAAGTCTTAGTTTAAGTGATCATGAGGACAGGCCTTATTACACCTCAATCAGATGCCTCCATCTGAATGATCATCTAGGTTTTCTTCATGTTCACTAGAGTGGAAGAGATACTTCTAAGGGCAAAATTTAGCTCACCCTTGGTGGATAGCCCAAAGAAGTTATGGAGCCTGTTACATGCTTGGAGATATTTAAAACTTGGTTGGATGCTTCAATCCATTTGAAGCTCGTGTGCTACAAGGGTGCCTATCCTGTCCACTGGCAGTACAAAGAACCTGTGCTTACAAGCCCTGCCCCACAGATTTCTCACTGATGAGGAGAGCTCCTGATGCTGCCCCTCTGCCTGCCCTCAAACATCTCCTACTAGCTGACACTGTAGAGTCAAGCACTGCCTGTGTTTCAGGACCACAAAGTTCCCTAGACATACAGAGAAACTTTCATGGTCTGGAAATGGTTCACATAGCTCTTAACTGTCTTTTTTAAAGAATTTGGAGCAGGAACAGATATGTCAAAAATCTGTCAAAGTCTGAAGTAGTAGACAATGCACAGAAGAACTGCTGAAGCCAATGCAAAACACAAGAGTCAGGATAATTTTAATTACAAAAGAACAAGAATGGTGACTTTTTCCTGCTGCCTGCTCTATGGAGGCCCTTACTTTATTGTGGCCTAGCTCATGCATTTCTCAGAAAGGGCTTTGCTAGCCTGTATCCTGACTAGATGGCAGTATATAATGAATGACATGCCTTTGTCTAGGATATCCTATGGGCATGCTTAAAGCTTTTTCTTCCCAAGGTATGTGAAAATGTCTCCCCTGCAGAAACTCAGCACAAAAAATGGCAGTGTCTCAGCCTGTGCTTGCATAGGCCTTGTCTAGCTGTTGGAATATATGCTCACATTGTACCATACAGTTCTAGTGCCCCCAAATAATCCAGATGGAGGCCTGGAAAGTTTGTTCAGTGGTATCCAGCTAGATGCATGCCTGTCCTTCCTTACAGTGAAACCCAGAAAATGATGGAGATGAGTTACTGGTATAAGTTAAGACAAGTCTCTGTCAATACCAGTTAAAATAAAACCCCAAACCAACTGTAACATTAATGCCAGTGTCGCACTTTGCCCTCTGAGATCAAGGAGAATTTTGTGTGTCTTCACATGAAATGTGTCACTTTCTCACCTATCCCTAGGAGTGAGATACAGCCAGAAGGTGCATCCAGATGCAGAAAGAGAAACACCTCCAGGTGTCAAGTACAGGCTGGGCAAAACTGCTTTTGCCACCAATTCATCCCTTAATCAACAAGCTTCCTCCGCAGCTTATTCTTAACCCTGACATACTTATCTCCTCTGGCAACCCAGATGAGGAAATTAAGAAAACAAATATGGTTTCCCTTATATTCCAAGAGGATATAAAGTTCATCAGACATAGCCAAAAGTTCACTAAATTAGAATATCTTTCGAGTACTAAAATGTTTTACATACATTATGTATGCAACCCATAACAGAAAGCCTTTTACATACATGGAGGATGAGCACTTAAAAAATTCCATCAGTGTTTTCCTGGAAGAAGCAATATTGGTTAAGATCTTCCCACTAGGTAAAATGAGAATATCTCAAACTGCCAATTCTATTGATCATAGTTAAACTAAGAAAAGTATATTCAAGCATATCTTTCTAAAAAAGCCCAGCAACATTCCTGTCAATGCCACACAGGGAGTAAAAGGAGAAAAAAGGAACATCACTCCAAATTCTACTGTGATATTTTCCCAGCTTCCAAAAAGGCAACAAGCAATATTTCCTTCTGATATTAATATATCCAGACTACCAGTTTTAATAGTGTTTAAGGTGAAACTACTTTATTATATTGTCCTCATGCATCAAAAAGTCATCACTGGGGTCACTAGAAGGCTGAACATCTGCATGTTTATGAAGCAAGGAGTGATGATTAAGATAAAACCACCCCTTTCCTGATCTCAGGCTGCTCTTTCAGGTTAAAAGAGTAAAATTAAATAATATCATAACACTAAAGACCTCAGAGCTTGCTGAGAGTGAGTGAGTTCATGACAGGCACAAACACTGAGAACTACATCTATCCAACATTCTTCACTGACAAATCATTATACCAAAGGCACATGCCTTTACACATGGATACACATAGATTATTTTAAACATATTTTTTGCTATAGCATTTCTACTTATTTTGTTCTCTTTGAATGTAAGTATATTACTCCATCCAAAAATTTCAACATCTTGAAGAATATTGGAGAAATGAATAATGTATGCACAGGCTTGTGTGCTATGTGAAAATGTATGAGTCAACAGCAATTCCACAGGTCTGTTTCCTTGCACAGAGTTTCTGCAGTTCATGCTAAATAAAGCCCCATTTCTGCCCCTCTCTATCATATGATTTAGCAGGTGTGCTTTTGAAAAAATGAGTAATTGCATTTAAGTCAACCTGCACGCACTGAAGTTAAGCACTGCTTAAGTGTTTGCAGGATTAGGATTTAAGCTTCCAATTATCCCTATTGCAGCTGTGTGACATATACCCCAATGAATGCATTTCTCATCAGTTTTAATTCACGTTTTCTCTTTCTGGGGACCAAAAATGGCAAACATGAGTAGAGGCTGAGTGGTGTTGTTTCTGTTAGGCCTACACACCTAATAAAACATAATATCTACTCTCATTATTATCATCAATAATTGAGTTAGAGATTCATTATATGACCCAGTGATCATGCTAACATGCTACCTCACTTTAAGNAAATAAAATATAATATAAATATGTGTGTAGTGGGTTCAGTATGTCACTAGAATGAAACCAGCAATCCAGCAATTGCTAGAGAGGTTTTGTGGTTGGTGTCATTCAGAGGGTCACAGTACCTCAATCACACTGATACTTAAAAAAATGTCCAGACTACATTGGTTTACCATTAGACCCTGCTGTGGTCTTACATATAAATCATATGCAAAGCAGGCAATAACAGGTATCATACTGTAATTTTTGACACAAGATACTCAGATAAATAAATGGAATCAGGACCTTGTCCATAATAACTTGAAAAGTGCAAATTCTTGCTACTACATTACTGGTTGAAATTTAGACACATGTAAATAAGCTGTATTAATTGTCTGATGGCAGTGAAACCAGCAGAATGCCCTAGGAGACATCCCACAACTCTTAGAAATCACTAATACTTAGGATTCTTGCCAGAAAAAGAAAACAAACGAAGCAACTCTTAAGGTTATAGGGAACTTTTTTCTTTGCTTATGTCTGCATTTAATGGACCTATTGACACAAACCCTGGAGTCACAGTGTCTTACCAATTAGAAAAGACTAATTGTCTTTTCACATGTCTTCCACACATGAATAGACATCTGGATGCAGAGATGTAAAGGTCAACTTTGGTGCATACCTGGCTTTTCTTTAGGATAGGGTCAGCAAGCATTAATATGAAATCCAAGAACTAGAGAACACTTCAGAATCTGATAATAAAGACATAGCTCAATTCATTATAAGATTTAATGACCTTTCCTTGTTCTACCTTCATCTTACCAGGATTCAGGTTTGGTCTCAACAGGAAGTCACAGAACTCCTCAGATTTTTGGGATTTCTTCTTCACAGTGACCAAGGATAGCTACTGAAGCAAGTGTCAGTGAGAACTATTTTAACTGTGTTCCTTATGTTACGTATTGTAGAATCATAGAACGGTTTGGGTTGGAAGAGGCCTTAAAGATCATCTAGTTCCAGCAACATTGCCGTGGGCAAGGACACCTTTCAGGTTCCTCAGTGCTCCATCNTTTCAGGCTCCTCAGTGCTCCATCCAGCCTGACCTTGAACACTTCCAGGGATGGAGCACCCACAGGTTCTCTGGGCAACCTGTTCCATTGACTCACCACCCTCATAGTAAGGAATAATTTCCTAATAATCTAATCTAAACCTGCTCTCTTTCAATTTTACTTCATTTCTCCATGTTCTGCTACTACATGCCTTGTAAAAAGTCCCTCTTCTTCTTTCTTGTAGGCTCCCTTCAGATGCTGGAAGACTCCAATTAGGTCACCCCAAAGCCTTCTCTTTTCCAGGCTGAACAATCTTAATTCACTCAGACTTTCCTCGAGGACAGTAGCTCCATCCCTCTAATTATCTTCATGGCCGTCCTCTGGACTCACTCCAACATCTTTTGATGTGTCAAAAGATCCTAAGGAACATCAAGTCCAACACTTTTCCTCCCTAGACAAGCAGCAGATGCTCCTGATGTTGTTGACTTACATAAAGATGATTAAGTTATGGTGATACAACAGAATGCAACATGGTTGAGATCCAACCTATGAAATTTAGATTTCTGTTCCTTTCCTCATGCACAAGGCATAGTCTTTTCTGATCTTTATCCCTTTTCTACTCTATCAGCTCCCAATCATACAATTTTCCATTGACCAACCATTTTCCAAAGCATCCTTTTTGTCCCTTTTTGCTTTCTGTGTGTCATTTTCTTCTTCTCATTGACTTTAGTCCAACCAAACTCTACATTTCTACTGTATTGGTCCCATTTTTTTTAACCATATCTGTTTACTGTTTCTATTCCCTCTATACTGCTCTACATACCTACATTTGTATATATTATATTGATCACTATTCTCAACATTTGACATCCTGTAGCTTCCAGTACTTTATCTGGAGCCTGATTTTCATCAATCCAGTTTTATTAAAAAAATAGCCACAATATTATTTAACAACATGAGGTACCTGAAACAATAATCATTAAAATATATTAAAAATATGCCCCAGAACATTTTCTATTATCTTATTTTGAAAAATGCCAGTGTGCCCCATTTATTCATTATGAAAATGCTCCAATCACAAGTGTGACAAAATTGTTTGTCATTGCAAATTTTAGAAGAAAAAATTTATTTTTTGAAATAAAAATAGGATTTTAATTGCAAACTTTTGAAAATTGTAATTTGGGGAAATTTTGACCCATAATAATACAGAGACTCTTAAACACTTGCATGTTATGTTAAAAACAATTAATTTCATCTCAGAACAGGCTGATGAAACAGATAGTATTTTGGTGGTAGATACCTGACACTTTCCAAAGTGAAAGCCACAGGTTCCCATGTGCTTGCATTGGGTCATTGGATAGAATACCCAGAAGATGGATGCTACCAGACATTGTAAAGGAAATAGCAGACACTAAATTTTGCTCTGGAATAGGATTTTGTTTCTATGCATATGTACATTTATACCAACAAACCTATCTTTAATAAAGCATATTTTGTTTGGGAAATTGGTTTATGAACACTGGCTAACATAAGTAGCAGCTATACTCATATAGCTTTGCAACACAACTCAACAGGACATCCATCACAGAAGACCTATTCAAGTGTTGGTAAGATTTCTAAACAAACCAGCAGTCATATTTCAGAACTCCTGTCCAGGTTAAAGGGAAAACAAAAATCAGAGACTGGAATAAAATCAATGTCTTCTGCCTTTTAATGGCATTTCTTAATCAAGCTGTAGTTACTGCACCTCCGTGCTCAGAAATAAATTCACCATGTACCCTATTATATTCAGTCTCAGCAACAGAATCTAGGACTCAGTTACTGGAAGTGAGAAATACAGTCTTAACCCTCCTGTTTGTTTCCAACTAGCACACAGGAAAGCAGTGGAGAAGTATTCATTGTTGGCCCACAAAATATTCTGCAAGTATAAAAAATGTGTTGCAGACAACAGGAAAAAAAAAAGAATATATTTAAATACTGAAGTGGAGAGAAGGAGTGGAGTAAATGCATACAATATGACAGATGGCCTCCACCAACATAGATTTTCAGGTTGCTGCTGCTGCATTGGGCAAGAAAAAAGTCTGTCTGTAGGGGCTCAAACACACTCAGCTTCTCACAGCACCTTTTCATAAAGCCACTCGTAATTTTAAACGGGAAAAGGTGCACCATCTTTGGAAGGGAGGGTAGGAAAAACAGATGGAAAATTTCTATAAACATCATCAGAGCTCGTCCTACCTGGCTGTCCTAGGACATTGCTAGAAGAATGGGAGAGTACTATAGAGAGAGCAAGGCTTGTCAAACTCAGTTGGAGAAGGGACAAAAAAGGAAGGTTTATCTTTTCTCTAATTAGTTTCTGGAATTGTGGACAAGCAACAAAATGGTGAGTCATAACACATGAGCATAGTGCTGGTGCAGTCCTTGGGCCAAAAGATTTCAACAGAGTAACCCTTTGTTTTCTGTCTTCTAGCAGACACCTACATCATCTCAATACTCCCAGTCGGTCAGCAATGAGCCTGCATTATTTCGCCTTTGTCAATGTCCACTGAAATGGTCATAAATAAGAAGAGCTATAACATTTTATGGGGAAAAAAAATAAGTCCAAGGGGTAAAATGTTAACTTCAACATATGTTCAGATGTGACTTTAAAGTGCAGAGCTGTAATTATTCCAATTGTGATGTTACCACTTATAACCCATGTTCACTTCATTTTTTGTGATTTTGTCAGCTTTTTTTTCTCTCTACTCAGTTGTTTGGCCAGCTCCATAGTGCACCAACTTTTCCTAACTTAGAAAGACAGGCTATCATCAGAGCGTAACAGCTGGATCCATACCAAGGCATTATGCATTTACCATTGTACAAATAAGTCAAGTGAATTAGGTATTACTATCATCACTAGTACTTTTGCAGTAATAAAAAAGAGAATAAAAAATGTTATAATTGCTATTTTTAAATCTAGTGTGGAATGTATCTATTTAAACAATGCCACCAACAATATTCCAGTAGTTTATCATTAGAGCAGTAAGGGATCTGGCTAAGAGAATTTTGGTCCTATTTGTGTTTGTTTCCATCAAATATATGTACAGTGCATAATCTTTGAATGCTACAGCCATATCAAAATACAAGAAGAAAAAATGGTAGTTGCTAATTTAGCAAGCAACATTATTTTCTTCTGAACAACTCAATTTTGCATTTTAGGAATTCAAGAGAAACACCTGGACTAACCAAGACAAGAATCTGGATTTAAATCTAAGCATTAAATCCATCCAGGAGGAGACCATACCAGTCCAATTTCCCTGTAAAGATGGTGTGTGTAATGTGCCAGCAACAAATATTGGAAGACATCCTGCCACTCTGTGTCCTGTGTGATTAGTAACATGTAAGAACTGGGTCCATGAAGCTGGTTTTTCTTTTTCCCTCAGAATTCTCTGATACAGATTTATCTTTCAGTTTACAGCCTTTGAGAACCTCTCCACAGTAAAGCTCACAAACATTTCTTTTGTAGATTTTCTTTGCATTTTATAAAGACTAGTCTTTAAAAAAAAGGAAGTATGAAACAGAGCTAGGTTTTTCTTCCTTCCTTGTCAGTAAAAGGGTACAAGAACTGACACAATCTTTCAGGTATTCTATAAATAATGTCTCACTGCATTTTCTTCAGGAGTATATAAATATGCTTAGTTTTGGTATCTTAGTGTACACAGCACATTCTGCTAAGAGATCAAGGCAAGTTCATGCCCCATCTTCAAATTCCCTAATGCCTTAGGAAAATGACTGCTACAAATATTTGGGGGTTAGAAGTGCACACAGAAATTACGAGTAACATTTCCCCTTTGATTGCCATCAGTGTGAATAACAAACAGTGTCAAAGTAGAAAGACAGCAAGATGACATGATACCATATAAAATGACAGTACCAAAAAAGTACCTGTAAATGAAAGCTTTGAGAAAATGTTATATTTTTTAATAGGAAATATAGATCATGAATGAATATGCAATATTCTCTGAGGCTTTGAATTAAATAAAGATCTTAATGATTACCCTAATTACTTCTGTTGTGATTCTACCTTTGAGCCTATATGAAACAAACATCTAACAATTAGTTACACTAATTTAATCATCTGGTTTTAAATAAATTGCTGTTAGCATTTCTTTTAACAAACTTGTTTTAAAAAGACCAAAGACAAAATGGGTTGTTTATTTTTTTTTTTATTTAGCATCCAACATGCCATTTAGTTTGGTCTAACATATTTATTTGGGTTTTCTGCCCAGCAGCTGAAGTCCTCTATCTGGCGACAAAAGAAACGCAACAAAAGCTACAGCAGAAGGTGGAACACATTATTTGGTAACACATCTCAAACACAGCCTGGACAAACCACCTCTGAGGGCAAAAACATACATCACGTTTCTGCTTCCAAGCCCAATTTAGTCTTCAGTCTCTCAACTGAGCCTGTCAATTAGGGTGTCAATTAGGCCTTGATCCAGCAGAGCACCGAAGCATGTGTGTAATCTGAGCATGTGAATAACCTTGTTGCTCACTGCAAATCAGGATGATAGTGATGGGGGACAAATGAACAGGACCACCAGTTCATTCTCTCATATAGAAATCATAACACACTTGAAAATATTTTCTTGAAGCAACATACTGGAAAATTGTGGCATTTGTCATCTCTGCTCCTTTTGGAGCCACTATAAACCAGGGTTGCTGTTCATCTTTTTTTTTTTTTGTTTGTTTGGCAGAAAGGAACTAGATATTCAGTCCTCTATTTTTCATGTAAATCGCTTCTTTCCAAGCTACACCTTATTTAAAGTGGCATCTCTCTTTATTGAGCAATACAATAATAAAATTGTTTCTTATGTGTAGTGCAAATGCAAGATTTTCAGTATCTGACATTTTAGTGGACTTGGCACTTGCTGCTTCTAGATAAGTAATTAGAAGTGGTTCACTGTTTTGTGCCTCAGCTTGCCTGTACCTAGCATGAAGAGCATGATCCCTCCATTTTTGCAAAGCACTGAGGTCTCCCAATTAAAGAAGAATTCTTCTGGAATAACTTTTTGCTGCTGTTGCTTAGGCATACATGCTGTGGCTCCTGAGGCAAGTCAGTTGCCATTGCAAACTGGTCCATATTCCTACCCATGAAAGTTAAATGTGTAGCTACAGCATGAGATTCTCCAGTTAGAGCATCACAAAGAACTGCACAACGAGGTGCCTGCAGAAGTACTAGTGGAGGCAGGGCTGGGAATGTCACAATAAATAGTTTTACTCTCTGGATGCTCCCTTAGTAACTAGATGAGAAATACAGAAATGTCATCTTTAAGAACTTTCTCCTGGACTCTTTAAAGCTTATTCCCATGCCAGTTTTAAAATATCGCAAATGTTTGGGATAATGTAACATGGAACTTGCTTATAACAGAAACAAGCCAGCCTTTGCAATATGCTTTCAATGCTAGGCAAATACAGTTAAAAATACCACAATAGCACAAATCCACCTTTTCCTCTCCAAGTCTGATCTTAGCCTGAGAGACCAACAGCCTGAGAAATTCTTTTATCTTAATTGCAGAGCAAGTGATGTAGCAAGGAATACAAAACTAGGTTCTGGGTTTTGAGCCACTCCGTTACAAAAGGCTTCCATGCTGGGTAATACCTCTCAGAAAGGAAAGGGATCCAGTAAGAGCCTATTCTTGCTCCCACCGGAGTTTGCAGCAAAACTTACGCAGAACGAGAATGAAACCTAAATTTGACACCGATGTTAAAACTGATGGACTCCTTTCTATAACCTGTCAAGTCAGTGATAGGTTGTTTGTACCTTTGATTGTTACAGGGAAATTACCAGATCAGAATTCAGAATCCTTGCAATAAATGAACTTTTAAAAATGTAATACTTGCTTCTCAAACACTGTGTCATATGTTTTGTCAGGCTAGTGTAACACAAAAGGTTGTGATGTATACATTAAGATTTAAATGCACTCTCTGGAAGTGACATGAAATGTGCAGCCTTTCCATTGTTTTTACACAAGAAAATTAACTCATTATTTCTATCTCAAGATTCAGCCTCCAAAGTATCTCAACAGCAATGTTTTTTACCTTCTGAAAACTGCTATGCATGAAATGTTATTTTGTAGTTTTGTACTGAAGGAAAAAAAGAGTCAAAAATAAAAAAGAAAAAAGACTGATATTGGCAAAAACTTTTCTCCCCAAAGCATTGGCATGTTTACTTCTCCATATGTATTCAAAGCTCACTGAAACACCCTTCCTCTTTTGAGCCAAAACATCCTCCTGATTTTTTGGTTGAAGCAGAAGAAAACACATGGTAGAAGGTGCATGCACTCTATGAAAGGAGGAAGCCACTGAGCCAGAAAACAAATCTAAAATGTGTACAGGGCTACAACAGTTAAATCTCAAAGCTGCTGAGAAATTGCTTGGATGCTATGAGCAAAAAGTGTGGTTCCAGAGTATAATCCTAGTGATACACTATGTTCTTTGCAAAAGGTTGTGAGGCCTTGGCCTAATAAGCATAATCTCATTACACTGCAAATAAAAGTTTCCTATTTATCTCCAGATTTCAAATGAATCTAATAAGGCTTATGATACAGTCACCCAATACCCTAATCATATTTCTGCCTATCTAAAAGCAATCAGTAATTGTGTTATAGCAGAACGTGCTGACAATACCTCTGACACAGAAAGGAGAATGAGAGCCCAGCTGTACTAATTAAATTAAATGCTAGGCTGATGGAATACATTTGCTGAAGCTTGGAGAGTATGGGTGCAGAATTAATAAGCATTACAGCTTAGAGCAGGAGATGATATCATAATGGATGCAAGGTTTTGATGTGGAGAGCCTCATTCAGATTCAATGTACCATAATGTACGGATGTGACAGCTGCTTAGAGAGGTGCAGAACCTTGAACAAAGTGCACAGGAACTTTCTCTCCCCCCTCCTTCTTTTTTTCCCTTCCTCTCCCTCCTCCCCCCATCTTTTTTGTTACTCGCTTAGGAACTGTATTTTTACATTATCTGTGAGCTCAAAAAAATACTGTGGTGGCCCACAGTTTATTATTTATTGCAATCCTACTGGTTTGCACTGTGGTTTCTTTTCTTCCTATCTCCTCCTGTCTGCCTTTTTAAGCTTACCATCCCCGTAAATTAGAGAAAACCCCTTTGAAAAACATTTTATAATGCAATATGTGTACGGTTAATCATAATTTCGCCTGTCTTCTCTTATTTTTAATGCCAGAAACCCCGAGTGCGGGGGAAATCCTGCAAGGCAGACGAAGATCCAAGGGAGAGGCCGCCCTGCCCTGCCCGGGCCCCG